>JAQIWH010004235.1:0-17511 GCA_034695005.1 Cryptops parisi | reverse complement strand
AAGTTTACTAGAGATAGAAACAAATACGGACCAACCAAATAATACTCTAAGCAGACGGTTGTAAACAACCACCAACCGTGGTTGTTATTTTGTGATACTATAGATTATCACAGGCGATAAATTAATTGGCCGTAAATAGAATGCGCGTAAATTGAATGCACAAAATGAAAATTGCAAAAATGACGACTACGCGTCTTTTGAATGTAAATGAGTGTAAATCGAATGCTTATAAATTGAATATCCGTCAACCGAATGTACCTAATAAAATTCACGTAAATTTGACATGCGTCAATCGAATGCGCGTAAAAAGGCATTTGACATTTATTATGACGTCCTAAAAATTATAAAACCGTGAGATTTTAATTTATTTATCTTTATTTATTTATTTATTTATTTATTTATTTATTTAATTTCGTTTCATGGAAACATAAAATAAGCAATCAACATACAAAATAATTCATTGAAAAAAATGATAAGTACTAACATAGTACAAAGAACGTCGTGAAACAACACCATGGCAGGACATAAACTGTATCAATAACAACAGGATGAGACAAAAAAATATACGATTTTTGACTATTCGAAGCATACAAAACCACATATTATGATATCTCAATTTATGGCATATTGTATCTTAGAGTTATTTTTTGTGTTTATGAAAAAAAATTTCTTTATATGATAATGTATTTTTTTAGTATTTTGGCCAGATATACTTGTATGCTACGGGTTAAAAAAGTATTAAGTTTGTTAATATGCAAATTTTAAGCTGAAATCAAACCAACATCCTAGGATCTTTGTAGAACAATTTTCTGTAATATTTTGGTTTAGAAAAGTAATAATGTGGGTTTTAAGTTTATGTAATTTTAAGGAGTAAGATGTACTCCATTGTTCAATTTCAATCAGATCTTGTCGTAGATGTGGAGTTTGTAGATGAGGTAAGGGTACACAAGAAAATTATCATCAACATACGTGTACATAGTGGCATTTATCGGTAAATCATGAATATAGTTTGCAACTAAATGGTATAATATTGAGCTATTTGCCGACCCCTGTACGACACCATTTGTCGAACATGTGATGAATTCAGAAAAGCCTGCAATTTGAAAGGTACGATTATTCAGGAAATTTCTAAGGAGACAGAGGGTTCTGGTAGAAACACCCAAGCGAATACAGATATTGAGTTGCGGTTTAATGTATCGTGAATGAAATGCGTATCTTGTTACGCCATAGATTGATTTCACATTAATAGCACGTACTTCAACATCAAAGTGATTTTTGAAAACCAAGTACAGTTGAAAATTTGTACACCTGAATATATTTTTTACCTTTACTCAATTGTTCTTCAGTTTTTGTGGTAGTAACGTTGCACTTTTTGTATTTTGTTCGATCCCTTGGGATTGCTAATTGACAATAAACAAATAGATTAAATATATACAAAAATACTGGTACATGTCTCCTAAACTTTTCACCTCATTGCGTTCCTTTCATGACATCGACTGAGTAAACACAAGACTATTCACAAATGAATTTCTCAAAGTTAAACTCTTCCCACAAAAAGACTAAATGCCTCGAGAGACCAGAGTCTGTTAAGGTATTCAAGTCAAATTCGATGAAGTTAAAACTTTGCAGCATTCATTGCAACGGGCACTCACCATTTGTTCAATGGCCCCTTAATGAGAGCGAGTGAAATCTTAATCCGGCATTGCTCTTCGTTATCACCAAAAGTGCCTCTTCCATTTTCGCCGCAGGTAATCACGGGAGTTCGAGGGGGGGTTCGAGGGGCAAAATAGGAAAAGTAGGGGGAAACCAAAGGAGAAAGCAATGGCGACCTCGACACCAGGGGTAGACTAAAACGCTTGTGGCCTCGCTCGCTGACCACCACCCGTCGCTCGGATCTTATTAAACGTCAGATTTAACAATTACCCGACGATGATAACGGCCATGCTGGCCTCGTTACTGTGGCATTAGAGGAAGCTGCGAAACTTCGCCAGGATCATCTTTATGGTAACAAGCCACTGCCTACTAAGCGCAACTAGCTCACAACCGCAGCGCATAACGTAGTAGTGTATAGGCAGCGGCATACGCTTTTGGGGATTTTAAAGGGAAACGACGTAACTGAATGGCGTCATGACGTAACTAAAATGGCGTCCAATTCTTCACCAAGACCACAATGAAGGTCTTCGACTTATGCGAGGGCATAGTTCTCAAAACACTTTGCTCAAATCTGAAATTCCATGTCTCCAAGTTGCAAACGATTAAAATTAACTAAAAAATGTTAAGCTAAATAAACGAAACTATTTTTCTGTTTGTCTGTTTGTGCGTGCATGAATAAAATACGGATTTACCGATTTCCACGAAATTCAGTGTCTCAAACGTTGGGGGTGACTCTAGGAGAGATTACTGATTAAGCTTTGTCCATGCTAAGCTTTTCTTTAAAACGTTGACGATTGAGACTTTTTATACCCCCACTAGATAAACCCCCTTGGTTGGTATGGTAACCACGGGATGTTTACAATATATCGTAAGTTAACCGATGCTTTGATTACCATTTACCAACATAGCCGGATAAGTAAATATTAATAGTAATAACAATCCCTATAGCCATGGAATTTTTTGTTTATGCTTACATTGCTGTTATGTAGCATTAGAAATGAATTAAGAATGAATATTAACTTTAGAGTTATCATTTCAATAGGTGCGTGAGCGTTCAAATAATCGGTGTACCACAGTACAAAACCGAATAATAGCAAATTACTAGAGGTCCGCCTGGTCACAAATGTGCGTGGTCACAAATGTGACGACGCACATTCCAAAAAAATACTACAATAACTACAACTAATTACTGTTTTCTTTCCCCTCCTGGTATCACGTGACGATGTTGAGCCACGCCTACAGCCTGCTTGCAAAAAAAATGAGGAAACTTGCTCACGTGCGCTGTAGCAAAATAGTAATAGTAGATAGATAACTTGCATCGTTACGTCAAGTAAGCAAGTTACGTCGTATTTTAACGAAGTCGAAGCGTTCAGTGAGATGTCCACTGACGTAAAAAATCGCATCATAGTAAATTTCGTTTGCATTTCACGACCATCTAAAAGGATCTCTCTCGTTAGTTAGTAGAAAATCACATATAAAAACTCTCATAATTTGAGAACTGTTTGTACTATTCACTTATTTCGGAAAATACAACTAAAAATTATTAAAGTAGCTAAAAAACTATTAAAGTAGTAAGCACTGTTTACGACTGTTTACACTGTTTTGTATGTTGTTTTTTAAAATGAGGATTATGTAGAATGTACTTAAAACGAAAGAAAAAGAATGTTTGGTAAAAGTCCAATATCGTAAAAATGAACGATTTTTTTTTCTATAATGGAGTAAATTTTTAAAACTACACCTTATCTCTGATTGGAGTATTTACGACCAGAGATACCGTGAGCCAAATTATTCTTATCGTTTATTCTAATCTAAACAAGAAACATAAAGTAGCCATTCCACTAGATAACATTATCATTTCAAGCACAAGGGGAAAAAATACAACAAAAAAAACAACCAATCATCACGTGACTTGAATGGAACCAATCAAAGACGTCAACATAAAAAATACTTACTGTAATGTTTGTTTTGTTTATTTTTAAAGTTTAAAACGTAATTATAATTAACTATGTGTAAATAGCAATATGTTACAATAAAGGTGATTTTCACAGTTCTCAGCGCCATCACTGATGGCGCTAGTGGCGAAGTTACGCCAAATAGCTAGGCGTGTGTGTTCGATGACCGGGATTTATGGTTGCTTGAAATATGTAAGTACAATGGATACTTTTCGTTGAATAATTAAGTTTTGTAATTTATTTTAAATAACTGAAACTAATATCTATACTCATAGATACCAGGTCAGGTTAATAACAAGCAATTAAAAAACTGCGTTTTTTGATAACTTTTTTTTTACAATCACGTAATTACTGAAACAAACACGTCGAAATATATTTTTGAGTGAAATTATATTAAGTGTTTATTCGGATGGATCAGTTTTTTACTCCCAACCATGAATAACTGCTCACGTAATGAGGTAGTACACTATAAGCAGGTAGTAAACTATTAAATGGAAAGTATTTATCCGACAATGTGTGGTGGCTTGAAATGGCTTAAAATGCAGGTATATCGTCAGCAAACACTATTCGAGAAAAAACGGATTCTTCGTGTGACAAAATCTGAAAATTGACTAGACATTGATCTGTCTAAATCTGATACAACAAAATGTTCCATAACCCTAGCCCATGTTCAAAATTTCAGCTCTGTAGGTCATCGAAAACCTACTAAAAAAAAGCTCAAAAATGTTATATCAATTTTAATCTCAGAGCAAGTTAAGTTAAAGAGGTTAAAAACAATACAAAAATCAATTCAATGTTGAACGATTCATCGATTTCACATGCCACGCTATTTTGTGAGAGTTCGCCACTCACACCACCCGTAATGGTGCGGGGCTAACTCAAAAGTACCATTGTAACTATAGTCAAAGTAACTGAATCATTACAATTATGAAAAAATATCGGATTTCACACTTTAACTGCAAAAAAAACTGATGCAATACAAATGTGTTTCTTTAAAAACAATCTCCATTTCAATGATAACGAAAAACTTCAATTAAGAGAATGTAACTTTGTTTAGCTTTTATTTTTATATATTATTTTGAAACGGCATGTTTTTCTTTTTTATCTTCAAAAAAAATAAAATAAAAAGAAATAAAAAAAATGGAGGAATCGGAAAATGTTTTGAGCAAAGTAATAACATTCCTTCAAGGGCCACCGATTTCGAAAAATGAGAAAACATTGTAGTGATGAAATGACGAAATTATGCCTTTCATAAAAGAGACGAAAATATGCAAATCCAAAATGCTCTAGCAAAATGCCACATTAAAATTCTTCGCCATTCAAACCTACGATCGCCAGCTTTTGTTCCATTCTCATCATCTAACACAAAACAACGACAATTGTGAACCAGCCTTTACAAAAAAGGCATATCCTCTTTACACTGTATAAATATTTATAAATATATATTTATATTTTTATGTGTCAAAAAAAGAGTGCCGTAGTTTATGTATATAGCTGTGTAAATTGAATTTGGACGTTTTCTTTAATGTTTGAAATAAGTCATAATACAATGGAAAAAGGAATATCGATTTATTTTTTGTGTGTTAAAGAATTCGAGTCACGATTTGAATTAACTGCAAACAAAAATATACAGTACAGCATTTTTTGTAGTATTTTTTGTTTTTTATTTTTATTTAGTGAAATTGGATATTTTAATGTTATTTGAACTAAAGTTTGAGAATTAGATTGTAATGTTTTTGGATAAAACTTTATGTTACCAAATTTTATTTTATGGAATATTGTATGGTTTATGAAATATATCGTTTCGTTAACGATTTTTTTCCCACAAATTATTAGTTTTTCCATCAAAATATTGATAATTTCTAATTTTATCAAATTTTATACATTTTCAATCTTTTTTTTATGTAAAATCAATAACGTTTTTATAAATTTGTCGAACATTTTAACCTAAGCACAGTTTTACTTAAAAATTCGTTTTTTATCGATTATTTATATTGTTACTTTTCACTTATAAAAAAAAATGTTAATATTTCTACAAATTTGAAAAGTCCATTAATCTTGCTTATGATGTGTCTTTTGTTAAAATTAATTTTTTTATATATCTAAATATATTAAACAACTTTCTCAATATAGTCCCTCAACTTTGAACTATGTTTGCTCGCTTCCACTTTTGCTTAGTCATGAAAATTAACCAGTTCTGCTTTAATCTACTTCGTATATTAGCTAGACAATTTTGCAGTCCACGACATCAACGAATGTGTCACCAAGAAGTTTACCAAAAAAAAAACAAAAAACAACAACTAAATTAATAAAGCTAGAAAAGCGGTCTCAATGTTCATAAATTACAATCAACAAAGGATGACGTTTTCTTCTTGTTTAGCTTCACTGCACAGCGCGGATGTACAAATGAAAGTGGTGCAAAATGAAATTGCTTTTAAGTTTAAAATAAAGCTGTTTATTTTTTTTTTAAATTTTCATAAAAATATTCAAAATATCTATTAATAATATTTAAAATTCACAGTTACATTTAAAAATTATAAATGTAAAAATTGTTAAATTGATACGTAGAGACAAAAGTCTGTGTTTGGATGGAACACGGATAAAATATTTTAAAATCTTACGCTACTGGCTCCATCTTCAGTCGAATTATTATTTTAGCAATAATACTTATTTATTAAAGAATAAATAATGAAACAAATAGAAAAAAAATAATATCAAATAAAGTTTATCTTTCAAATTGAAGTTAATCTTTATAACTATAAGAGTCCAATCTGCGTGCGTTCTTTCTTTTTTTGCACGTAGGTTTTTCTGAGTGGCTCAGCATCAACACGTGACATCACCTGAGACGTGACGAACTGCTGTATTGATCATTATAGTAGAAAATAAATGGAAAAAAATGGAAATGTTATAGTCATATTTGTGACTAAGCGAACCTCTAGTAAAATCATTTGTTTGTGCTGACATAAAGCACAAACGGGTAAAACACTTTTAATAAAACTTAGTATCTAGGTTAAGATGGATGCTGAGAAGATTATAAGGTACTGATTATTTCAGAATTTTTATTAATAAAAAGAAATATCGGTTCATTGTATACTCTTCACCCCCAAATTTGCGAATATTGAGAGCTTATCGTGAGGATCACAAGTTGTTTTGTTTTTGTTTTCAATTAATTTATAAGAAACTGAAAAATAAAGCTGAAACATTTCCAGTATAAAGAATGGCAGATTTAATCATCGTCGCCAATGAAACGGACGTTGAAAATTGTATCAACGTCAAACTGAACAAAAAATAAATAGGACAAACTTTCACGCCATTCCCATTTATTTCTATTAGGATTAATCGTTCGAACGGTTGGTTCGTGATTAAAGTAGAAAATAAAAATAAAATAATAAACGACTAAAGGTCGATTTTGGCGAGTGGCCATGTATCTTCCAAAGCACTTCTTTTTTATATTATTTCCCACATTCCCTGTGTCATCCTTGATAGAAACGGATATTGCTTAAGAAACACGTGTTTGTGCCATCTGTCTTGTCGAAGTGTCTTAGCCAAAAGCGTGACCAACTGTGTTTCCCACTGGACAAAATCTCAACACAAAATACAACAATTTTATCAGATTTAAGCTTCCCCACGAGACTATTTCCAAACTAACAGCCAACTTTGCTTGTGTACTGCTAAAATCCACCAGAAAACGTAACGTGTTTGTAACCACATATTTTTCTGTCCATTTGCGCAATTTGGTTTAGATAAAGGATATTTCGAAAATAGTTGACAAAACCCTTAAAACAGTTATATATAACCCTTACTGGAACATTAACTCAATTTTAAAAAATATATACATGTTGCTGTATCTATACTGTATATATATTAATGCCAAGTATATCGGTAATAATAAAATTTTATGTCTGTTTTTCTGTCTGTCTGTGATCGAAACAGTGTGAAACCGATTTTATCGATACCATGTAAATAAGTTGGAGTGGTTATAGACTACGGGAGAGTTTATAAACTATAGTTCATGTCAACATCTGCATTAAAGAGAGTAAAAAGCAGTCTCTGTAAACTCCTTTTTCCCAAATTCGAAACGTTTTGCTTATGTTGACACTGACGTAGTAAGGTGAAAATTATTATTAGATAGTCGATCGTTCGTACATTGTAAAAAAATGACATAAAACTGACAAAAACTACAAAACAATACGATATTAAACTACAACATAAGATGACAAAAGTCAGCTTTCACTCCCCCACGTTTTACCTCACACATCGAAGTTTTCACCTTAATAAATTAATTGTACTACATTAATAATACTACCCTAATAAAAAACTGTTTAAAAACCACACTCCACATAACCAACTTTCACGTATCACATCTTTACATAATAAAGCTGAGCCAATGAAAACGTATCGAATAAAATGGTGAAAACTACGCACACACATACGCGGACTTTAGACGTTTATTAATAACTAGATGGATTTCCTGTGCAAAAGCATGGAATGTCAAAGCAATAAGTTTTGACATTCTTTATTTCAATTCGTTGTCCATCGGGAAAAGTTGGATTACTCCAGTGCCGATTGACTACTAACACCTAGCTCCATCGATTACTCATACCTGGATTTTTGTTTCTCCCGCACATTTGTTTCTCCCGCAATGCAATGCGCGACCATCAGGAGGCGCGTGCGCAGTGCAAATGCGCCTCAGGCTAATGCAACGCTAACTGGGGTGTCGCAAAGCTTCTGGGGAGCACGACAAAAAGTGTCTTTTATATAAAAATACTAGCTTTAAACCCGTCAAATTAACGGGAAAGTTGTTTAAGCTCATATTGCTGTCGCAATATTCGTTACAGTTATTTATTCATTTAACTCATATCCATAAGCCATGTATACCACGTGTTATAAACAGGAAATGATGGAAGCTCACAACGTGAAAAATGTTTTGATGTTGCGTAGATAAACGCTGACAAAGCAACGCAAACAATAAGTGTCATATGACGTCAAACTTTATGACGTCATACGAATTAGAGAGTATCATATTACTCAAACGTCATGACGTCATACGACGTCGTGTTGACAAAGCAGTTATATAGCCAATGACAGGCGAGACGGATACACTTGTCGAATTATAGATTTAGAATAGATATTTAGTTTTAAAGTGTGTTTTAACAAAATATGACACATCTTGTATAAAACTTGTTAGGTCAGGTTAGATAACAACATTTTGTCTAAAAAAAACATTTAAGCCTTAATTTAAACCAGTACTTTTCTGTTATAGCCAGACCCAGTTTGATGTTGCTATTTGCTTGTACTTAATTATGGATTTATTGTGCAGGTCAGGTTAGGAAAAACAAAGAATCGTATTAAACGTATGATATTGTTTTGTTTTCCTACTTAACCTGCACAATAGACCCATAATTAAGTACAAGCAAATAGCAACATTAGACTGGGCCTTGCTATAACAGGAAAGTACCTGTAAACCTAACCAAAATATATTTTCAACATTTATAACTATTTTATTGCTATTTTTATATATTGCCTAAACTAAATTTAGCATTACATACCATGCCTAGATTATATACATTACTTGTAATATATTAAAATACTACAAACGTAGAAATTTTAATATATTAAAGTACAACATATTAACATTGTAAATTCTTCGTTGGAAAAAATACTTTTAATACAATGAGTTTATGAACAAAATCGACACTTTTTGTTTAACAAACTACAAAAATAAAAAAGTAAAAACAAAATCAATCTCATCAAAATTCTTTCATTAGAAAAAGAAAGTGAAATCGTTAAGATTAAGCAAAAAAAATGGGGGGGGGGAGATATATGTATATAAAAAGTGGTGAGGAAAAAAAAACTAGAACTAAAGGAAGCCTTGATCTATGCGTGAAGGATCACGCATGAAAGGCCAATGTTGGAATTGGCTGAATAGGTTTTCGCCTTACAGAACTGCCATTTTGGAGTCTGCCTTCTTAATCAGGAAGTCAGAAGCACACACACACACTTGAACGCTCGCATAAATTACAAAAGAGGCAGAAAGAGAAGACGATGATGAATAAATCATTCACCATTTTCCATCCAACACTGAAATTTCCTTTTTTTTTCAACTTACAAAAAAAAACAAGAATGTGAATTAACTATGCAAAAAAAATATGGAAAAAATGAAAAGTGGATAACCATAAAAATTCTATAAATGGTAAAGTTAGCATATGAAAACAATTGAAGGGCTTGATGTAAAAGGGTGTTAAGTAACATTTTTGTCAAAAAATGACTTTTGGATGTGTTAAGTGCAATTCTACTTTCCTAACGCATAACTTTGAGATAAACAACAATATGTGCAAAGATATTAGTGCGAGAAGTGTGAAGTGGCCCATAGGCACTTCCATAAACAGTATATACCAAAAATACAATAATGTATACAAAAAAACAAAAAACACATAAGTCCTTCGCGTAAATAAAAAACGCATAATGAGCCCAATGTAAAAAAATATCAATCAAAATTTGCAAAAATTAAAAAAATGTTTGCATTATGTATGTATTATGTACATACAGTATATCTGTATATGACCAGTAATACATATATTTATATTTATTTACGTTATCTTTTTTTGACTTATCCCATATACTATCTTTTGTCCTTTTGGGACGTCGAATTTTTAAATAAAAAAATAAAATAAAACTTATTTTTAAGTTTCACATCTCATAGATATAGTTTAATGTACTGAACATATAAACAATTATAAAATTGTTAAAAAAACAAAAACTTTTCAATTTTAAAAAATTCGCGCATTTTGATATCACGTAACACAAGTATGTTACACAACACAACACACGTACACAACACAAGTATCTAGCTTATATGTTAGTAGTTTTAAATAGAAAAATTTGATTCAAATTTTAAGTTTATGAATTTGAATATCAAAAATATCAGACTAAAAATTTATGAAACATAATAAATTTTGTCGTAATGGATAAGGATTCAATTACATAAAATGATAGATAAATTTGGAAAAGTAATAAAAGTGAAATAATAATCAATAAAATTTTATAAATATTAAAATTTATTAATCAAGAAATATAATCTTTTTTGTTAATTTAGTTCGGAATGACATTTCAAAATTATATCGGGTTATATTTAACGTTAGAAAATGAATGTCTAAAAAAACATAGGTCCGGATTATATTTGAACATTCCTTTAAAAAAAAAGGATGTTTAAATTGAGACCGGATTCTATGTTTTTAAAAAAACAGTTTTTAAACAAACCCAGTCTTATGCCTTCTTACAAAAATCAATTTTCAATTCTTGTTTTCTATTCAAACTTTTTATAAATTAAAGTTATTATAAATAAGTAAAATTTCTATTAACAATAAACATTTATCGCTAACGTATAGTACAATTTAGTTCAGAATCATTTGAAGTATACATATTTTAATGACAATGGAAAATTAAACTGGATTTTGCTTGACTTTAAAAATCAAGCGTCAAAAAAATTCTGGTTCATATTTATATGCTATTCCGGACAATGAATGTTCAAATTTAAACCGGATATTTAAGACCACCATTCGACGTAACTAAGATATCAAACCAAACAAAAAACAACTTTAAAAGCTTTTCTTAAAAAAAAATATAATTGTTAAAAATGCATGCATTACAATTATCTTATTTTCATTCTCGGAAAACAAAAAGTTTCAACTTTTTGCAGAAAAGTTAAAAAAAAGAAAAAGTCAGTGACGGAATAATGAAATACCGGAAATTGGTTTCTTTAGCTACCTTAATCTGTAAACAGCTCATTGGCTGACATTGTCTCTAATATTCATGAGGAAGGAAAAATTTTAATTAATGGATGAAACATCTGTGAAATGGAAGGAAACGACTCTTTGACGCATATGGCTGAAAGGGAAAAGTGGGGGCTAAAAGATGCTAAACGAGACGAAATCCGAATTTACTGCAAACGGATTCGAAAATAAATGAGTAATAAATCATCCAACCCATTACTTTTCTTCCTTAGCAATTCATCAGAGGTGAAGAAGGCAGAGCGAAAAGACATTTGTTTCCATTTCCCGACACTCGCGTGTGTTTTATTATGAAACAAACAAGACACATCGTCCCGTGGAAAATTGGGAACAAAGTGAACACATCGTGACGTTTGATTAAAATGAAACTCGTGTTCAGAAGCATTAGCGAAATCGAGCGAACCAATCATCGAGATGGATCAAATTGCATCCAATTGGATACGTCTTTTTAGAAAATGTATCCAAAGTAAGTTTACATAAAAAGTACATAGAAAGTTTCTGGTTCTACCCACACCCCAAATTTAACGACATGTTGAATCTAACGGCATGTGTATTTAATCTGTAATAACACATTGAATGTAACAATCGGTCTACTGTATCAGCATATTAATCTAACCATGCAACCATATACTACCTGATACACTAGGCGTTGAACGTGTGATTTTATTTAAATCTAATAAGAAAACGTTTGATTTAAAAAGAACATGTTTTAAAACACATACAAATAAATAAACAATATAAAAGCCAAATGTGTCTATCTCTCTGTCCTGTGTCTCTTTCTGTGCCAGAATGTTTCCAAGACAACTAAAAACAAAAAACAACCATAACATAATAAACGTGTTACCATACCAACACAAACATGAGCAGTAACTAATGAGATCAAGTAACAATAAAACACTAACAAATGTTGTGAAGCAACATGAGGTGAAACAATAACTGTAACGAATGTTGCGAAACAACATAAGTTAGATCAATGAATTATGTTTATGAATTGAATCAAATGCTTCTCGTCATTGTTGACGGGCATTTTTCAGGGGGTAAAAATTTATGATACGACCTAAAGAGTAACTGTGCCAAATTTGATCCTGATCGGTCAAATAGCCTAAGAGTTGCATAGCGAACACACTCATAAACAAACAAACTTCTTTTTTATATACCAGTACTTATATATTAGAGATAACGGCTTATCGATCTAACCACGTTCAATGGCATATTTGATCCAACTCCATATTCAAATTAATAGTTTTGTAATAAAAAATATAAAACTAAAAACTTACACAATTAAATATCAATTTAAAAAAAAATATCGAAAAAAAGTATCGAACAATTTAAAAAAAAGTATCGAACATTTCTTAAACTTACGACATATTCAATCTAACGACATATTTAGTTCGATGATTCTTGTTATTATATTTACATTTCAAAGTTTCCGAAACAAAACTTATGTTTATTTAAAAAAACACAACTAATTCTATGTGAATTAAGTGGTTGGACAATTGCATTGTTCGGATCTCTGAATAGAATTTCCAGGTAAAGAACAAAAACAAACAAGCAAACTAACCACTAAATTGAGAGAAACAATAATTCACAGAACCGACTGTTGAAACAAAATGAGAAATTAGATTTATCGACCAGTAATGTTTCAACTCGGCACGCCCTTATGTAAAAGCGTTCCAATGGCGCTCTAAAGTCTCACTTCCGGTCTAACGAACAAAAGAGTGCATTAGTTAATGCACCGCATTCTTTTTACAGCCCCTTCTTTTACGCCCCCATTTTCAACTTCCCGTCGTCACTTGAAAACTTTAATCTTTTCTTTTCAAAAAGTGCTGTTTCTTTGTTTCGGAGATCCCATTCAAAGATGGCGACTGTTTTTTTTTCTTTCTCTTTGATTTGTTGGTCATCAGTCACGAGTTGTGAACTAGAGTTGTAAAAGTTGCCACTAAAAGAGGTGGAGCTGTTGATGATACCTCCCCCCCTCTAGAAAAAAGACACTCTTTTCGACAAAAGTCAAAAGTAGTAGTGTTGTTTTTCGTGGTGTATGTTTGCGCATGCGTGACCTGAAAGAAGGTGCACACAAGGGGGTAGTAGTGCATTTCTCGCTGACAAAAGAGACGCGGCATGGATCGAGGCGCGAGGTTCTATTTAATTTGCATGCGGAATTGTACTTTACGGCTACTGTGGGCAATCCAAAAGGTTGGAGGCAAAAGCAGATCACTCTTTTTCGCCGCCATTTCCCACTGCAGTCGTAATGGACCGAGACGAGAAAAGTTTCATTTTCGCCCTCCACTACCTTTGCCACCATCATCATAAACAGTTCCCTTTACCAAGCTTACTTCTCGTTCGTTCACCCATCGCGTTTGGCGCTTCTTGTTTTCCTCTACAACGCCTCGGTGCTCAAAAAGTATGTCGAGAACAACGTCAATAGCGTTTTAAGTGAGTTTAAAGTTCAAGACTTCTATATTATGATGAATGTCGGAACACATTTCTAGTCTCCGTGTCTTGACTTCATCTCTGATATTGTTTCATTTATTTTATTTTAATGAGTCAACAAATTCACTTAATATGATATATTTAATTTAATAAACTTTTGCAACTTTAGACATAATTCAATGAATGAAATTCCTTATCAGTATATCCATCGAAAATATTTTTATTTAACAACGTAATTCAACCAAGAAATAATTGAAGGACCTACGTAGTGTAAAAGGGTCTTAAGTAACATTTTTACAAATTCGAGGAAAACGTGTTTAAAGATCTAAACTTACCCTGCTATCTATGGGCTATTTCACGCTTCTTGCACTAATATCTTTGCGCATATTGTTGTTTTGCTCAAAATTATGTGCGAGGAAGGTAGAATTGCACCTAACATTCGAAATGCTTTTAGGCCACTTTTAACAAATGTTACTTAACACCCATTTACACCAGGCCCTTCAATTATACAGGGTGAAACGAAAGTCTAGCCACACCTAATATCGCGAAACCATTCGATATAAAAATTTTGATTGAACTATTGTAATGTTTATCGGCCATAGGCAATTCATTGACGTTGGCAAAAAAGACCTTGGATGTAATTTTCAAGGTCATCCAATTATTAAAAAGGGTGAATTAACCTTAAAACCTAACCTTGAAAATCATTTCCAAGGTCATCCGATTATTAACTCTAATATGCATACCACACATCCCATATGTGATGTAGAAAGATAAAGGTATTCAGAAAATAATGCCAACACACCAAACAAATCAAAAATCACCGGTAAAAACGGAAGTTACAGATGAAAGAAAAACGGTGTGACAGGAAAATCAGCAAAAGCAGCCACAACAAACATAGCTTACTTGACAATGTATTAGTGGAAAAGCGATGAAAAAGTTCTGGAAACATCTATTAAACTGGTGCATACACTAATTTAACAAATTTTCCCACAACGTTTTCATCACTTTTCCGCTTCATTATGGACAGGTAGATCATAAGGTTGTTGAAGCTGCCCCTGAGAATGTTTTCCTGTGACATCGTTCTTTTTTTGCCCGTAACTTCAGTTTTTACCAGCCGATTTTCGATTTGTTTGATGCGTTAGAATTATTTCGTGACTATCTTCATTGTTCTAAATCACATATGTGGTGTGAGATAAATATTAAAAAAGTTAATAATTGAATGACTTTGAAAATAATTTCCAAGGTCACTTCCAGTAGCGTCATTGGATAGCCCATGCCTGGTATACATTATAATAGTTCAATCAGAATTTTCATATCACTAATGGTTTTTTTGATACTTAACTGTAACCAGACTTTTGCCTCACTCTCTATATTCTAGTGCTCATTTTCACAATTATAGTAGCCTGTCGTCAATAGTTTAACAAAATTTAACAAATAATTCAATTAATTATTTCCCCACTTTTATCAGTGAGACATAATCAATAGCGTCATGATTTATAATTAAAAAAGAAAACAAAATATAAACGATAACTTTTTTTTTACACTACAGCTTTCATTGGCAAGTTTCCTCATTCCACAGGAAGATTAACACCATTCTTTAAAACCGCCCACGTCCTCGTAACAAAGTACAAAACAAGCACCCCACTTAAATACGCCATCGGAACATGTCAGAACAAGTTCTCGACCAATGCAGTGAAGCGTCACTTGCATCGGAAAGTCCAACATGCGCAATGGTTCGGATCAATGACTGTCACCAGACCCTGACCTTTCGGTTAGAAAGGTTGTGGCAAACTAGTACAAGAGTGCCAAAGGCCCCCCAAAAGGGGCCCCTTCTCACCACGACTGTTCATCATGGCAGTGGTAACGTTTCCGATAACGGGTGACGCTAACACCGACTGACCCAGAACTGATAATGATGGCTGATAGGGCGAGCGAATGATGCTCAGTTTCACTCTCTCTCTCTCTTTGCATTCATTATCGCGTTATCGTGGCCAGACGGGCTTCAAATTAAATACGAAACGCGAATCGTTTTCAATTAGCCACGACGGAGTGGCCATTCGTTTTGCTGGTCGCAATATCCCAAGTTGGACCGGAAGAAACGATGACGCCATCTTACATCATGTGACATGGTGTGGGAGTGGTGTTGTAGTTGTTGTAGATTGTTATCGCGGAGATTGATTTGTGGTCTACTGGCTAGTGTTACGGAATGGCACTTTGTAGTTTGCGTTTCAAGTGAAATGAGCATAATCATTGAATTACATAAAAATAACATAAAAACAAGATTATTAAATTAAAATAAAAACACAATATACCAGTGATTATGGTATATTGTTAGGTTAGGAAATATGAAATCCATATTTACAATAAAATTAATAAAAATAAATTAAAACAACAAAAAGCCGGTATTCATAAATAAAATAAATTTATGTTTGTGCGCACATGATGAAAAAATGGCGTTACCGGTTTTTACGAAACTCAATAACCAACCTAGAGGTAGGTACTTTGGGTTTAACGAGGGCACCGACTGGCTTTTACAGCTATGTCATTTGGCCCTCAGACTTTATTTAAATTGGAAATACAGAAATGATGATGAGATGGGGGATGATAAACATGGAACAGGGTTTTATGATGCAGGAGGAAACGGGAGTGCCCCGAGAAAACCTGCCCCCGCGAACCAACCTAGATCCAAAGAACATCATAGGCTTTTTTTATACATATACCGGTACGGAAGTAAATTGCTTATTATTAGAAGTTGCGAAACACTTTTTATACACTTCCCTCTAAATTTGCGAATTTATTGTCTATGTTGACACAGGTTTTCAAAGGGTTCTCCCGTTTCTCTCATACATCATAAAATCCTATTTCACTTTTATCGTCCTCACTTCATAATCATTTATGTATTTCTTGATTTCAATAAAGTCTGAGGACCAAATGACACAGCCGTGAGGCCAGACGGTGACCTCCTTAAACTCCAAGTACCTACCCTACCTACACTGTCATTTAAAAAAAAGTGGAATTAATTTATTAAAAAAGAGTTGTGGGAATGGTACTCAAAAATTGTAAGAAAGCAAAAGTGTGGCTGCAAAAATTATAAAAACCTTTAACATCTTCTTCATAAATATATAGAATATTATAATACGTGCACGTATAATAGAACTTCAAATAGTTTCAAATTTAATATTAACAACACAATAAAAAAATATAACATGAATAGATTTCCTTTTAACACATTTAATATATGGAACCAAATCCCTTACAGAATTAGAAAACTTACCCCAACTAACACACAAAATTTCAATAGAATAATAAACAAACAAATATCCAACTATGTAAATTATAATTTAGATTAAAATCTATAATAAGCAAGGAGGAAAAAGAGAACAAAAATAAAACAAAGTAGAAAGTGTTTTTTATTACATATAAAATTTGTGCATTGATTAATAATTTTTCGATATGGTTTACAACTGTTCAAAAAAGAATGTTATGTTATGATGTTCCATTGCCATGCTAATGTTATAGGCTTTAAAAGAATTTATGTTATCTGTTATAGTCAATTATATGCTGAACCTTGTTGTTCGTTAAATAATAAATAAAAATAAATAAAATAAATATTTCCGTCCCTAGTTTAATAATAAAATCAAAAAATTTAATATTTAGATTTTAAAATTTTAGTATTAAGATATCGT
>JAQIWH010004234.1:0-17512 GCA_034695005.1 Cryptops parisi | reverse complement strand
GTTTCTTTCCAGCATGTTTTGAAATTTTTAAAACACACACAGAATTAACGCGGAGACAAATTCGGCTCGAAGCGGTGATGACCGATGATGACCGGTGATGACCGCTTTGCGTTACCAGACACGTCATTTATTAATCCTGGGAGACTATTATATACTGATATATACAACACACACCTGTATGTATATATATATGCAACAATGTCAATTATCTTTACAATTATAGGTTCTCGATTTATGCGAGGGTTAGGTTCTGAGCAAATAATCGCATAAATTTAAATTAAAGTTTAATTAAATTAAATTTAATTAATTAAATTAAAGTTTTGTTGTAACTGGTGTCCCAACGGGACGAAATGTTAATAAAAAAAATAAAAAAATTCGCATTAATCGAAATTCGCATAAATCGAAACTTGCAGAAATAAAAATTGAATTATTCAAAGAACGGATTAATTGTTGAATATCGAAATACTCAAAGATTGCATAAATTTTAATTCGCATAAATTGAAATTTACCAATAAGAAATAGATTTTTTTGTATTACGCATGTACATATAGTATATATAAAGAGTATGCTCAAAAAGCATTTAAAATGTACTTGTTTATTATTTTTGTGTATACGAGAAAATATTTTAATAAAATATTGCTTTATTTCTATAGCACATTGTTTAGTTTATAACACGCTCTCTGGATGAATGTATACGGAAATATTTTAGGGGTAATTGGGAATTATTTGGTGTCGCAGTCAAGCTTTACCATAATTACAAACATAAATAATAACGCATTATAAAGCAAAGCCGTTTTTAGTTGCTTTTCCACGGGGATAGAGGTTGTTCCTAAGTCGAACATAATTCACCAAACAATGCAAGAACTCTTTGAGTTCACTTAATAAAGTAAAATAAGTGGTGCAATGAAACAAAAAAAAAGTTTTAGTTTAAAAAGGTTTCTAAAAAGTTGGACTTAACGTCTTTTGAAAATGTCTCCCCAGCGAAGAAAAAAATCATTTTTTTTCAGTCTGTTCAGGTTTTTGCATTTGTGGATGATTAATTTTTCGTTTTATTTTTTTTTTCGCCTAAAAACTTGTTCTGAAAGCCGCACTAAATTACTGCTTTTGGTTTGCTTATGAAAGACTTGTTCTTTAAAATGCTCGCCTTCATTTTACACGACACTTGTCACCCATTAGTGTTTTCTTCAGACATTTTTTTTTTCTGACTAAAACTTTTGTTGAGTGAAAAAAATTTAGTCACCTTGTATTCTCTTTGACGGTCCAATTTATTTCTTTGGTGTTTTTTTTATTATTATTATTATTTTCACTAATAATCTTTTAAATAAATATTAAATTGCTCTATACTTTCATCATAACTAGATTTATTTTTGCAATAAATACATATAAGCATCGATTCTGAACAAGACAAAAAATTTATTTTGTTACTAACACAATATTCTGGTAATCACTGATTTTTTAATACCCTTTGTATTAGATCACTTGTGAGTGATTTTGTGAGCTGGGAGTTTAACGTATACTGCCATCTACAGTCGTTTATGAGAATATACTGTATAGTCCAGTGTATCAACAAACGCATAAACGAAAACCGCATAAGTCCTTCGCATAAATAAACACCCACATGAAGTCTGATGTAAAAATAAAATCGCATATATAAAATAAATAATCGAAAATTGCAGAAATCAAAAATTGAATTACTCAAATCGCGCATAAATCAAATTACTCAACGAACGCATAGATTGAAATGTTTATAAATCGAAATTTACATGAATCAAAATTCGCATAAATCGAAACGTATAGAAATTGAAGATGGAATTACTCAAAACATGCGTTAATTGAATACCGAATTACTCAATGATCGCATAAAATTTCAATTTGCAAAAAATTGAAACATGCAGAAATCAAAAATGGATGTTTTTGTATTATGTATGTATAGAATTTGTACATACATAACACAACAAAGTCCATTAAAAACAGTACAGTATATCTGTACATGACTATAATGAGTATGCTTGAAAAGCATTTTTATTGTACTTGATTGTATTAATAAGTTTTATCTTACAATTTTGTTATATTTTATTTATATTTATATTTTAATAAGCTTTCTCGTAGTTAGTCAGTAAGAGCAGTTGGCTCTTCATAGCGCGTTATCTGCATGAAAGCTTCGGACAATCCTAGGAAAATTATACCATGATATTTAGATCTTGAAATGATATCAGCGATTGACAACAATTGTTATTTTTTTGCTCTGTAAGTAAATAATAAATAATAATAATAATAATAATAAAATATAACAATTTATTTTCCTGGAGAAGAGATCAAAAGAGCGACGGTTAAAAGTGAAGAGTGGAGAGAAAAACGCAGTCGTCGTCGTTGTTCGTCGTCGAATGGAAATCGATTTCCTGACGGTGATGAAGCGAGCCAAAAGCAAGGCTTTTGGTATCGTGTCTCGTTGGCAGCTGTTGCCAAACCGAAATCCTTCTCCTCCTCCACCTATTCCATAACCACCTCTTCCTCAAACTCTTCTTCTTATGGACGCCATTTATAGCCCCGCCCTAACCACTGACCTTCTATAACCACACACTCACCACCACTAATGTTCAATTCTTTTATTACTATAAATACGGTAGTTATATGCCATTTTTTTTATTTTGTTGACTACACAGGGTGTACATAAAGTTTCTATTTACATAAAGAGAATCTTCATGTGTGTATAAAGAGAGTGTATAAAGAGAATCTTTATACACTCATAAAGATGTATACTACTGCATACTGTATAAAGGAACGTACATCGATGATGGTATCGATGTGAATTCTGAGGAAAATACAATTGACCTCACAAACTTTAAACCAGTAAATTAATAAAGCAAAATTTGATAGTAATTAAACTTTAATGATAATCAGCTTCAACATTCAACTTAACATTCAATTTCAATGCTAAGTTCTATGTACAGGATTAGAAGCTCTTTGATCTTTGTATACGAGTATGTGTGTGATATATGTTCCCTTCTTACTTAATAAGGTTTCTAAATGATTTATTACGTGAGATTTTATTGTTAGGTGTTAATTACGAAAATTACGATTCGTTTCAATCTTTCACCTCATCACGTGACAGTATACCACTTTAAACGACTCCCATCCCTACGACGTTTAACACCATCTTAACGATTGTGAGATTTTCATTAACATCTGCACTAATCACTACTTTCATCCACCGTGATCTTTTTTCCCCTCCTGGAAATGATGATCCATTGAGAAGCCATAAAATCTCACCTAAGACTGAAGACAGCGAACAGAAATACTCTTAAGACAATGACCAGAAGCTTAAGAGAACTTCCCCCACATTGATCTACAAGAATTTGTGTAAAAACAAAAAATCAAATTAGAGATTATGTTTTATGTTTTGGGGAAAATTATCGAGAAACTATTCCAAAAAAGAAAGTTGAATCTCTTGAAGCCGCCAGTAGAACTAAAGCTGTTTAATTAGCGTTTCCTTGGTCCGGTTGCTGACTTTGCGCAAACGACTTGCCATTGGTCATTCCAGTCCTGCTTTTCAACGGGATACGTCCAAATGAAAGGTGTCGTTTATGATTGTTCCAATCCAAACTGGTTGGCAGCTGGCGAATAGAAATGGCCACTTTTCAGACTTTTCCCGTCTTTTCTATTCTTTAGTGTAGTATATGTCCCCTTTTTCGTACTTCACACTTTGGCTGGAAAAGTGGAACTTTTTCCAGTTTTTCTTTTTTATCGTTGGCTCTATCACACCTATTTCTAATAGCTTCTCTTTTTTATATATTTTCACTTTTTTTTTGGTCCTGGAATTGGAAAAACTAGAAGAAAAAGAATATTTTTTTACCACTCCTCTTATATTGGACTGCATAAATCACTGTTGCCAAGTTCCTAAGTCTTCTTGGAATTTGGTCAAGTCAGGTTCACTGCTTGTTCGATTCATTTTTTTTCTTCTATTTTATTATATTTTTCTTTTAACTTTTGGCAAAGTTTGGCAAAAAAAGTATTTTATGTGTTGAAAGTGGTTCTGTTGTTTTTCAGGAGAAAAAAATGAGCAAATGTTTATGATTTGTACCTGCAAAAAATGAAAGATGTTATTATTTTTTCATTGAGTTTTAAATAAACGATACGTCCTCGATCTATACGATATTATTTATATGCGATAAGCAATTTCCTTATTACAAAAAAAAATAATGTTAAGACATTTCAACTCGTGCATTACAATTAATTTTTAATCAACATTACTAACACGTACATTAAAAAAATTTTTACGCATATTCTTCATATACTGGCATAAAGTGTCCGCCTTATTGGTTTTTAATTAACCGCATATAGGCTGTGTCATCTGTGAGACTACGACGGATACATGGACATTTTATTCATCAAAAGCCATCGAGCCATTTAGCCTGTAGGAGAGTCTAAAGAATAATAATATATGACATGTAGCATCCGCTATATTAGTTTTTCATTGACCCCAAATATTCAATGTCACTCCATAAACTAAGACAAATCTATAGACATTTCATTCATCGAAATCCATCAAGTCGTCTTGTTTTTGTATGAATATACTCATAACTCACTCATAAGTGAAGCTAACGTAGAGTATAAAAACATTAATACCATAGTTTTACCACTTTCACTTTTATATTGGTTTTATTGACAATAATTTGATGTGTCATATCATATAGCATCCTAAAGATGCCGGATAACTGAGAGTTCACTGAAGTTATCACTGGATTTTGTTTCATACGGTTCCATACACTTGGGGAATCATTTTTTAACTTAATTTCAAAATTTATGGTGAGTGATGCAGAATCTTGTGGCAGGTTTAATCTTCATGATTTAATGAGCTTGAACATGTTTTCTTTTATATACTATACATATGATTATATTGACTTAAAGTAATGAAGATGTTTTTTTTTGTCGTTGCACAAGTTTTGGCCTTATAACCTGATAAATCCGGGGGTGTTACAAATTTCGGGTAGATGGGTGGGTTGTTTATTGACACGTGGCTGACACGCCAACGTAAGGTGTTGGTTCCACCAAGGTTGACGTGTAATTAACCATGACGCCAGGGTGTCTCGCGAGGTCTGGTCCTCATTGCCTGAGGGAAAAGTGGCTTCTAATCTCGAACCGACAGTTCAGGGGATCCACTAGGATTTGTGCCATGCCACCATCAAAGTCCAACGACCATTCTTATCTTCTGCTTTTGGACCTACAAGGTGTTTACTCGGTGGTCCAAACAACTGACACCCTTCGGTGTATCCCCCCTTTTCGCTTTGCACGAATAGAATAACGATCAACACACCTTTGCAGTTCAACTTAAGATAGAAATTTTTTTATCTCAAACAATGATACAAGTTTTCATGTAAGCGGATTTGTTTAGTGCAACAGTATTTACTGTTTATAATACATGTTTTGAAAGAAGCAATGTTCAGTAAGACATGATAAATAGTGGCAAAGACTTGATATTCATTTCTGTCGTTGTATCGAGTATGTTAGTAATCCATTCAACATTCGCGGTACTCGCCGATTTTGGAACCGTGTGTATAAAAATCCAACAGTTCTGCTTAACAAATAAGCAAATTTTTTGGTGGTATTATTAGTACTAGGGTGAACTTTTATACCTTGTACCCTGAATAACACATTTTAAAAAGTAATAATTAAAAGAAAGAGTTTGAAAAACTTCGCTCAGCTTAACTGGGTACAATTTTAAAGTTGAAAAATCCCTACGTTTCGCCTTCTGTACAAAAAGGCTTTTTCAAGGGTAAAGAAAAGATACAAACAAGAACTTAACACAAAGGACATCAGCAGCACAAAAAAACGGTTAAAAATGGAGTTATGAACAGTAAATAAAATTATAAACTAAGTACCACAACAACAGAATGTGAATATCACATAAGCTTAAATAAAATTACAACAATGATCTGCTTATACAGGGTGAGTTAAAAATAAGTTTCATAAAAATACTCGAAGGGCTGTTATAATGATTTTTTTTCAAATTTGGGATATAATAGCACCTTGCTAGCAATGTTACTTACATTGACATGAAATTTCAAGGTCATTGCGCTGTTACATTGAAAATTATGAGTCGTAGGTACTGTACTAAGTCGTATTTAAAAAGTTGTAGCCAATGGTCCATGTAGTCATAATCTACGGTCGTTTCATATATCTTTAACTGAAATAAAAGTGAATACAAAAGAGCGGCTAAAAGCTTCCAGTATAGCTGCCGTGTAATGCAGTGTAGAGAATGCACTACATTTTATCAGGCAGCAGCAGCAGATTTCACTTATGGCGTCATTTTTGACATCCGTTTTACAAAATTAACTATCACAAAAGTCAGAAGTGAATTGCTGCTGCTGATGAAATACTTTTTGAAACATGTCTTAATAAATTTGCTGCATAAGCTTCGTGTTTTTACAATGAATACATTTTTTAAGTAGGCTCATACCTTTTGAAATGCACAGGTTTGATAACACTGAGCAATGTAGTATATAATAACACTCTATTTTGTTTAGAAAAATCGACAATTTTCTCCGTTGCACAGTGGAATAATTCTACTAAAAAACTAGACAAAAGTCGAAACATGAAACTTAAGTCAAAACCGTAACAATTTGTGTTTGTTATAGGTCAATTGTAATTACATCTCGTGACGACAATTTTAGTAATCGGTCTCGCCCCCTTCCTTCCCACAGGATCAGTTGGAACCCAGTCATTCTGTGAATCGCGTGTCTTTGTTCTCGGACTCGGGTTCAAAACGTAATATTTCAGCCGTGTTTTGATTTTGTATTCAGTGGAGTGACTTTGTATTATTTCATATCATTATGGATATGAAAGAATGAAGTCATTACTTTATTTTACAACATTTAATTTTAGATTTGTAGTTACGATAATAGTTTAGCAATGTACTTTTAGTATAAAAAATGAGCGATTTTTTAGATAGGCATATTAGTTTACATGTGTTTATGTATACGAGTTAAATCGAGTTCACTTATAATTCTGGTTGTATCACAAAATTGAGATACTCTAGAAAAGATTTTCGAAGAAAAATCTCCCGCACGCCATTTATTTTACCGACACTTTATTGCTTATAGGCCAATTCCAGAAGAAGCGACCGAAGCACGAAATAATTTATATAAGGAAAATTTTCCAGTACTTTTTCGTGTGTAAACTGTAACAGAAATGTTTTGAATAGACTTTCACTAACCTGTGATCCACTTTCAAGTGGGTATACCTCGATTCACGGCGCTCCGATCAAAGGCGCTTCACTACAACGGTAACGGTGCAAAACAATCGATATTTTATAGACAAAAAATCGATATTATGTGAAAAAAATCTCTTACCCACTGCTACAACAACCTTCCACGGTATGTGGGACAGTGTAAAACAGTGTTACACAGTAATCAACATCAGGACAAAGCCTAATACTGGGTCTTCATCCAACTCGCCACCATTAACACTTGTTTACACACTTTTTTGGGCTTTCATGTGCATTGACAAGTTAAACAAGATAGAATTGTATGAAACACTTGTTTTTAAAACCCACTTTTTAAATGAATATTATGCGTTGTTGCGTTTGTGGAATCCGTCCGTGAAATAAAAATAACAATTGTGCGGACCAAACCGGACTAACACGGACCAACCCGGACTGACTCAGACCAAACCGGACAAACCCGGACCAAATATTTCGGTCCGAATTATAGAAAAATCGGACGGAAAAGTTTAATTGTGCACTAGCCATTAGTTATTGTGAATGCGTATATCTGTAATTTTCCAGTGTATTGTTGGAAAAGATTGGATTAAATGAAATCGTATTTAATGAGAGGCATTGTATGTGTAAATAACGAGATTTAGCGTAAATAACGACTACGTAATTGGACGGGAAAAAATTTCATCGAAATAATCTGCGTTACACTTTAACGGGATAATGGTTTTAAATAAGCGTTGAATTCACCACCATTTAGCAATGCATGCCAAAGTAGCCTGTTGAAAGGGAAAGGGGGGGGTTGACTTTTTTTCTTTTCATGTCTTTATTAGTACAATATCGTAGAAACGAAACAAATTTAATCTCCCCCCCTTTCTTTCTCCATCCGCGCTGCTTCAATCAGTGTAATTGAATACAATCGTGCATTTTCGTTTTGTGCGATGAGCCTCGACGACACCGCGTTTGCTATTTCTTTCCATTTGAAAATCGATTGTGGTTTTGTTCTTCCTTTCACCTTTCTCTTTCTCGTTTCGTCTTTTAGATTTCCCCAACGTTTTTTCTTTTTTTACTGTTTTTTTATATTTTTATTTTGGTGGTAGCAGTGTCATTGGCCTAAAAATCTTTCAACAAGATTGACTTTTTTCTTCTTTGGTTACGATACCACTAACGAAAACAACAACATGCAACTGAACTTAATTCTGAACACCAAATTCAGTTCAATTGCTGATTGTGCAGCGATTAGCTTATATGTTATTATAATAGCTAGATGCTGAGCAATTTTTAACATTTGAAACATGATTTATGCATTTGACTGCACAACGTCATGCTGCCTCGTTGTGGTTAACCATTGTTTGGTAATGATTTCATTAATTTTGTATTTAACACAACTAGTTAATCACGGATTAAACGGTAGAATATGTATCATTAAAAAATACATAAATGAAATGATATTTGTGGTTTCCTTTAGTATAACGTTATCGAATGGTTAAAATACAGCATCTGGATTTAGATATATGGTAATTCACGGTAATTCATAATTCAGTGACACATTACAAAAATTAACCACTCCGTAAGTACCCAACGGATTTTTTACTGTATTACACTCGCATTAAATTCGCATTTAAACGACGACATGAGGGGTGGCAAATTCGATGATTATAGACATACAGATACTGGAGAACTTTAAAATTTAATAACATGACTTTATTTGACAGTGGTATATGTGTTACACTGACTCAATAAATGTTTTTTCGTAAGGTATTGAATAATCATCCATGGCTCACAGGGTTAAAAATTACCTTACATAGAAAAAAAACACAATGTGCTGCATGATGTGCAGTTGAACTTGTAATTTACAGGAGATTTTTTACACTAGGTTTGTGACATACCCCCTCTGACATAGATATGTTCTGCCCTGATTTTTGACATTCGTGTAGCGTGCTGCCTATCCTAGTAGATTTTGTCTCCTACACATGTAAGCGTGTCACAGTTTTTCAATGCCACGGACTCGGAGATATATTTGGCGAATCGGGGGGGGGGGGGGTAAAACATTACACAAACACTATTTTTGATAAATTCCTAAAAGAAAAATTTGCTCTTTGGAGTTAAATTGGGACAACATTAAAAAATCATCAAGATCACATTTGAAATTTTGATACAGTAATAAAAAATTCAATCAAATTAATTTGCGCATATTTTGTCCTCTGTAATGACTCTATGAGGTGGCCATCCGTAAAATTAAAAACAAAATCAAATCAGTCAATTCTGTACATTTGTTAAAAACTATCCCTAGCGGAAAACCACGACAACTACGCGCGTGTACTTTTTTGCGAACGAAACTTGGGGAGTTTACCTTTCGTTCAGTGTAATACAATTAAAGATCAGTAGTTACAGAGTGGTGAATTTTTGTAATATATCACGGAATTATGAATAAACCTGTATTGTGGACCCTGGAGATACGAACACAATCCGTTCCAGGACACTGTTCTGTTCTCAAATTGTTCGGATTTGGAGTTAAATTTCCTCATAAGAAATAATGTAAATTGAATAAATTTGTTGCAGACCTCCCATAATTTACCCAATGTTTTATAATTTATAAAACATTTTACGTGCCTATTTCAAAAGATCATATTGGTAAATATAGTGATGATAAAACAAGTACATGAACAAGTACTGTATATTTAATTTCAATAGTTGAATGTTAAACCAGTTGGTATGGTATGCATTTGCTATTGTTGAAATCCAAAAAAACTTTCCAAATGTTTTCTTTCTCATTCATTCATTCACTCACTCACTCACTCACCCGTCCGTCCAACCTATCATACTCATTCTCAAAGTGGAGTTAAGAAAAAGTGGGTAAAAATATTGCATAATAATCAATCGATAAGAGTAGTGGGAAGGATATTACTGGAAGGTGAATTATTTTCCATTTTAATCCACTAGTTGAGAGCTGTGGTTCAACAACAGTACGACCACTTGATTTTTCTTTGGAGAGAAACTTGTCTTATGTTATTTGTTTTTGTCAGTTTTTGAAACGATCACCTAATTCTTTGTTCGAATTTTGAGTTTTATTCGGATTTCGAGCCCAGATTTTTCTCGAATTTTTGTTTGGATCCCAAGTTGTTCGTAAGTTGAACCATTCGGATCTCTAAAGTCCATTGTATATCAGTACATTTATATTCAAAAAATTAAAATCGTGTATACTAAAAAACCCAGATTTACAAAATTGCGCATAACATGGGATGACTGTACTATTCGAGTTATCTATAGTATAATGTGTGTATCTGTAATTATCTATTGCTTTAATTTTATTATTTGTAGTATATAAAGCATGTTGATTTAATGTTGCTGCAGTTGTTTGTCTTTTACGACTATTACTGAGGTACCCTTAGTATTTATTAGTTTTTAACTTTTATAACGTGATAGACTTTTATCGTAAATTATATTTCATACCATCCTGTTGTGAAAAAAAAAACACGAAGGAATTTTCAAACGTGGTTTTGATTTTGATAGAGAATGGGAAGGGGGAAACGTTGCAGTCCAATGACGGTGCACAAGTTGGAACCGGGCACGTTATCGGTTTCTAAAACAGATGTCGACAATAAAATTGCAATCTACAACCAATCAATATCCTAATTATGGACGCAACGATGGAAGTTGCAGTCATTTCTTCCCCTCTTCGTATGTTTTTTTTTATAGATATATTATCATTATTCCTTTCCGCGTCGAAGCGTTTGTTTTCTTTCCCCCCGCAAGTTGTTTACTTGCCGCACAAAATTTAATGCCGTTTCGAGAAATCGATCTTGCTACACTTGTGTGCACGTAAAAGTTTTCTGTCTTTTAAAAAGAAAGAGTTACTACCGTAAGAGAGAAAAAGATAAAAGAGATGTTTCAAAATGCTAATAGAGTTTTTCGTTTTTATTCCGTAACACCGAGTCTGGGTATCGGCACCATTTTACAATTCCGATTTTCTCTGATTTTTCTTGTACTATACCATATTGTCACACTTTTCCTCACCAGCTGCGGCTTTGGTAGTGTTTAGGAGATAAAAGCACTGGGGTGACAGTTTAAACATAACAGTAATGGCGAAGGCAGTACTTTTTTATTTATAACATTTCCTACTCACTTTTCCCGTTGTTGTGTTCTGATAAGTGGTGTTTGTAAAAGTATCCGTTTGAAAAATTCATCGTCTGGTGAACAATCGCAGTTTGTATAGGGTGAAATGCTGCAGAAGTATGAATGATAACAATATAACACAAGATTACTGATTTAACAAATCAAAAAACCCGACTGCGTATAAACTAAGGCATATAACGTCTGCCATATTGGTTTTTTATTAACAGCATATAGCAACCGATACTCGATGGACTAAGCCGAATCCATAGAAACTTCAATCATCAAACTCCATCGACTCGTGTTGCCTATAGAAGGGTTTAAAGAACAATTGGTATATGGCGTGTAGCGTCCGCCATGTTGGTTTTCAATGGATGGCATATAGCCGTTGTCACTAGAGAGACTAAGACAAATCCATAGACGCTTCATTCATTGAATTACATCGAGCCGTTGAGACTGTAGATGGGACTAAAGAATAATTTAATGTATGGTATGTAGCATTCGCCATATTGGTTTTTCATTGATGAAATATAGCCAGTGTCACTCAGCGTCAGAGACTAAGACGAATCCATAGACACCTCATTCATCAAAATCTATCAAGCCGTTTAGTCTGTCGGAGAGAAGAAACCAGTAATGAATAAATACAACCGAAAATATACCCTTTTCTTCGCAGTCGGGTAAAAAGAAGAGTACCTTTAGGAACCAAATGTAACAATAAGTTAATATGGCCAATAATCAGTTAATTTAGGTTAGTTTAGTTCAAGTTTGATTGGTTCACATTGGATTAGGTTAGGTTAGGGGTAGAATTGCATATTAACGAATAATTTTCCCATTTTGCGGGAAACTCAAATATATGTATCTGTACCGAAGCATATGAAAAAATAATCGATAATACGCTAATTAACCTGACATACACTTTCCTAAACTAAACTAAACTAAATTTATCTAACAAACTAACGTAACAAACTAACCTAAATCAACCTAAACTATCTTAAATTTTAAGGTTCAAGGTTAATGTTTAATATTATTTAAATATTGGTTAATGAACGTTCCTAACACCAAATTTTAATTTAGTCTTATAAAGATATCTATTTTTAAATGCTGTTATCAATTGCTGTATCACAGGTTGCATTTCGTTTCACTTAACGACCACAACGCGTTGTGACATTTTCATTTTACTACAACCCGTTGTGGTAGTTTTTTTTGTCTCATTGACCGAATTCGAGTATTGAGCCTGACATTTACATTAATTCAAGCGTTTATTTAAGTTTGGTAATCACGCTGGATATTAATTAGTTATTTTATTTCACAATCTAACTAAAAATTTATGATATACCGGTACTGTATACGAACGACAAGTATACATGTTGTTTTTGCATCCTAGCCGAAAATTTAAAGCTTGCCCAGAATAGCGTTGTATGTTACAAAAATGCAATATTGAGATTTGTTATGGAAAACCGTGCCTCATATATGGGCCTAGCTAGTGCCGCCAATAGACAAACTCATAACTACCTAAAACATACATAAACCACTTTGAAATTGGTCACCTAATATGTGACAATCAATGTGTTGCTGAATACTTCTTTTACCATTTACTTAAAACTATGAATTGTTGCATGCAACGTTATTCTGGGCAAGCCCTCAATTGTTTACACTCGTGTAATTTACAGTATGTACACCCTGGAGCCAACTCTTGTTGCACCGACTATAAATGGATTATGTTATGTATATAGTTATATACTGTATATAGATCATGTATGTAGATTATGCATCTATTTTATTAATGTAATTAAAAAAGAGAACGTGCAACATCTTTAAATAGCAACATCTTTAAGCTTTTCTGATTGGTAGGACATTTCTGTATAGACGAACATACTTTTAACAGTTGTAGCAATCACTTTGTGGTGCTTTCCTAATGAGCATTGATATATTTAAGGCTTTCTAGCATAACACATCTAATTGCTGCAGCTATCTCAGGGCTTTTCAGCAAAACACAGCTAACTTTTCAGCAAAACCAAAGCTCTCGCCAACTGGCAAATACTATGTAAATCAATGCCGAGGTCATTGTGAGAAATCCTGGATTGAGCTATAATCAATAAAGTTAATTTCTCAGAGCCTGAAAAAATGATTCACTATGTGCAGAGAAGAATGTAAGAATTTCTTTTTTATGGGATTGTGGCTCGAAATATGAATCTTAGCTTGGTACACTGTTTTTTTTTTTTTGTAAAAATATTTTTCAAGTTAAAAATAGATATATACGTACTGGTTTTGAATGTCTTTTGCCAATTTTCTGTTTCTCCAGAAAATTGGCTTCTCAAGAGGATGATTTGAGAAACACGAAACCGTGGAGTTCATATTTTTTTCCTTGTAAAAATTCAACGTCGACAGCATTCGAAACATGTATTGGTTGTCATGCGAGATGAACGTTGGTCATTTTTCTTTCTATCTCTTTTTAATGCCTTCTTTTAAAACATTGTTATTCTTAAAGCTTTTTCTGTTTTTCTTGTTTTATGTCTATGGAAAGTGGATTCAGATGGCCTTCTTTCAAGGGAAAAAACTTTTATCGTTCTCATTGTTTGGCTTAGACGTTCACATTTATTTTTGTACTCGTATTTAACTTTGGGTTTGGACATTACATGGGCGTTTCTAAGTATTGGGTTTAGTCAATGGGTGGAATAATCAGAAAATTATTGGTGTAATCAAAGAATCACTAAACGGTCAATATTCACGGTCATTGAATCACTTGAAAGGTCTTGTCCCGAAATACCGCCATTTTTGATTTTGTGGATTTTAAGATGAAATTGTCATGGTTACGAAAAAAGGAATTTTATTATTTCTCAACTAAACTGCTGTATTAAGTGACTCAACTGCAATATACAAAATGATTACTGGAGACTGGAAAAATATTAAACAAAAATATATTTAATAATAGTTCAATATTTTTTTTCCAGAAATTTTGTTTTATGATCTTTTGATGTTTTTTATTTTTACTTAAAAAAATGAAAAATCAGCGGAAAAATAACTTTTTTTTTTAGTTTTGTTGTATTGTATACTGTTTGTTTTGGAAAAACTGAAATTATTTTTTTTTACGATTTTTTGCATCAGATTCAAATTGAATATACAGAGTAGAGAAGAAAATAAAAAGACAAAAATAACATAGCAGTAAACGAGGATTAAGCTCTAAGAATAGGAAAAGAAAACTACCATTTCTTCAACTTTCATTTTATTTTATTTTCTTGTATTGTATATTATTCAGCAATGAAGGACAAAAAAAATTTTTGCAGAAACATGTACTTGTTTTTTTTACGCTGCTTTATTTTATATATTTTTTTACTGCACTATCCTTCTATATTTGCATGTTCCAACAGATTTGTATGTTTTGTCTGCCAACTCCAATCATGCGTTACTTTCCACTTTTGTGTCCCGTGCTCCATAATTTCATCTTTTCCTTCTCTTTTTTATATTAATATTTTCCATTTTCTAACAAAAATGTTAAAAAAGAAATAAATTCTAGAAAAAAAAATGGTGTTGCATTCTAACACATCAAATGTTGTCATTAGCCATTCGTCGGGGTGTGTTGTTATTGCCACTAGGAGGCGCCACTCTGACCCTCCCACACTATTCTTTCCCCCCTTAGGCTCAACCATAAACGACTTGAATATTCGTGTAAAGAAGGAAGGAAAAAAATATTAATACCGTAGTAGAACAGTAGAATCTCGTAAGATGGGAGTCTTGTCATCTTTCATTCTTTGCCACCATCTTGAATTTTTTTTTGGCTGCTTATACTCTCCAGTTTGCTCGGTAACAAATGGAACATGAGGGAGACATGGGGCAGAGGCATTATTGCCTAAGCACCTCGTCCGCATGCGTGGCACGTCGCTTTGTGTTGCCCTGCCCTGGTAATATGCGCGGGTGTTTGGCAAAGGATGAGAAGAGGTGGAAGAACCCACCATTTTTTATATTTCCATTTTCCAGCGTGGAGAATGTTCTCGTTTCCATCATCATCTTTAGCTTTGTCGTCTGTTTCTTCTCCTTCTTCTTTCTTTTTTTTTGTTGAAACAGAGGGAGAAGTTTGTCTTTTTGGATGGATGAGCGGTTTTGCTAATGCTCTTTCTTGGAGTCATTGTCAACAATGGTGCTAAAAACACTATAACAAGTGGCACGTTTTTGCGACGTGTTTGGGGTATAAAAAGGAAAGGAAGAAAATGTTGTGGGGGAGGTGAAAATTGTTGAATCGAGCTTTTGTTGAGTTTTTTTTTGGTTGGTGTTTTTTTTTTTTACGTGGAAGAAAGTATATCGTACTATTTGGTTCTTGGTCTTTAGTTTATAACTAGTGAATAGCCCGTCAAAAATGACGGAAAGTTTTTTTTTTATAGTTATTTATTCTTTTAACTCATATTGCTTTGTTGAATTGGATCTTTTGGTTTGGTTTTTTTCAATAACCTTTAATTTAAGTTGGGTTAGCGGTTTAAGGAGGGTGAAGTAGTTCTGAGCCCATTTTTGGCGGGTTCTCGATTGACCTACAGAGCTGAAATTTTGAACATAGACATTCTCTATGGAACATTTCGTTGTATTAAATTTTGACATATCCATGTCGTGTCGTTTTGAAGAAATTGACACGTCAAGTTGGTTTTTCATTAAGGGTTTCTCATAGTGTTGCTGAGTAAAATGCTACATAGTTAGTAGACCCAACAAACCTTTCCCATTATTTTAATGGAATAACAGTGAAGTCGTTAAGTTGTTAACTGTGATGTTATGAAGTTGCTAACCCTGAACACTGAAGTTGAGTTGGAAGTTGAGTTGAGTTAAATATATTTCGAGATTAAGAAAACAAGCAAAAATGCACATTTGTTTAAGTTGGAAAGTTTTATGCTGTCAACTCGCTTCGTTATGTCGAAAACTTTGTTAGTCGTGTAAACACTGTTAAATTTTTAAAACTTAACAGAAAAGGAAACGTCACAACAAGCCAATTTGACGCGATTGCCAGTTAAACATTACATTTCGTTATGTTAGAAGAAAACAAAAACTAGGATCGGCACCACGCTATGCGAATGCCAAAAATCAGAGCGAAGCGGATCTTATAATATTTTATATTTTATTTTTAACGATTTTATATTATTTTTTTTATTATTAACGATTATTTTTAACTCACTGTGTTTTCTGCTAAGATGATGGTGCCCTTTTTATCCAAAGGGCTAAACTTGCCCAGAGAACTATATAGATATATAATAATATATAATAGAACAATATAGTAGATATATTCTATTAACAATACACTAAATTACTCTAAATTATTAGTACTTTTATAGTTTGCACAGCACCTGTCTATGTTTGATGTCCTTGAAATTGGTAAATAAAATAAAAATGAAAGTAAGAACCATTGAAAATTTACTGGATTACTCGTTACATGTTTTGCATGTTAAATGTGTTTATTTCAGATGTAGCGAAGAAGTTTAAAAAGTGAAAACAAAAATGCCAAATGAAATTTCTAGCAACATAACAGAAAACGTTGACAAATAATGTTATTATTTTTCGGCAAAAGTCATTGCAGCGAATAATGTAGATTGAGCGACGTTTTCTTTGCACAACTCGATTTTATGATTTTTGAACACTCTGAAAAAAAAATAATACATTCCATTGCTTAATAAAAGGAAAATTTGAAGAACATGGTTTTTTTCTCTGAGGTAACGTGAAAAGGTAATCGAAATGTCAACATCAGTTGCAATTGAGTTTTGCTGGTTATTTTTCTTCTCTTTCATGTCGTGCAATTGAAACACGAAACAGTATATACTGATAAACTAGACATACATACAAGAAAGAACGAAAAAAAAAGATCATATTACTTCTAGTTGAAGAAAATGAGTTTGTGTTTCCCTGGTCTACAAAGTTTGGTTCTACTATCTAAATTGCTTATTTCTATTGAATTGTACTTTTTCGTTTATTGTTGGACGAATGAAGTACGTATCTAACAGTTTAATAAAACGTGAAAACGTCAAATGATTGCAGTTTGGTTTGTTTAACCGAATAATAGTTGATATGATGGTGCATAAAATTATTTATTTTGCAGCGAATTTCGAATCCATATCGTATTGTGTTTAACTTTGAATGTAACATTAGGCCCGTAGCAAACTAAGCGATTTTGTCGCATGCGATTGATCGCCATGGGGGTGTTTCTATGTTTTTTTAATG
>JAQIWH010004233.1:0-17514 GCA_034695005.1 Cryptops parisi | reverse complement strand
ACCTGATGGGTTCTTCATCTACCACGGACAGCATGCTTTCTGGAAAAACCACACACACCGTCATAAATTTTTTTTTATGTCAAAACAAACGGTCATTCCTTTATTTATTTTCCCTCCCATTTCCTTCTTACTCCTTAACCGCTTCCAAACAAACAAAAAGATTTTCTCTTTTTTTTTCCTTTTCTCAACGATATAGTTTTGTCATTTGTTTTTTTGTGGTAGATTTCGTTGCAATGTTTCTTGTTTGGTATTTTTTTTCTTCCCTTGGTCGCTAGTGTCGCTTGGTATGGATGGGGGGTAAAAAGTGTAGGGGGAGGGGTAGTTGTATTGGGCGCGAAAAGCTTTACCAGTGCCTTTTCCAAACGACCCTTTTGCTGAAGAGAAGCTAGAGCAGTAATAGTTCTATCAGGCGCCTCAATCTCAACTGATTGCCACCATCATTTATTTCGAACGTCGCATTCCACCGTCGAATGAAGGAGAATGCTTCTTCTTTCCTCTTCTATTTCTTCTTCTTCTTCTTCTTTCTCCGTTTCTTTTTATACCCATTTTCAAACGGTAGTAGGTATGTTTACAAAACCCACCTTTTTCTGGATACTTGTGGGTAAGGTTATTTTTTGGAGAGCCGCTTTCTTCAACTCGACTTTCCCCGTTTTCCATCAATGTCTCCATTGACTCATCTATTTTCTGTAGACTTGATTTATTGGGATAATTCAGGTAGAAAATTGTTGCTGTGTCGAAGTTGGTTTTTTTTTTTTCATGGTTAGGTTAAAAGAAAATTGAGGATTGAGGATTAACTAGTTGGTGAAGTTAATTTTTCATTATATCGATTTTTTGTTTTATCATTCAACATTTGGAATTAGAAACGAGTTTTGTTGTCACAAATATAGAATATAATTGAAGGGCTCAGGGCAATAACCGGTCAGCTCTACTTTTTGCCGAAAATCTTATTTTTTCAATCGATATACCATATAATTATTTTGAAATATTTCGTCGTTCGGTGCAAGAAACAGGCCAATCTGATGCTCAGATACCGAATATTATAGATATCGCTGACAGCACTGTTGGGTGCATAAGCCAAGTTAACTTTACAGCCGTCCAGAAGCTCTTTATTATTTGTTGTGTACTGATTTTAGAACAAACAACAGAAAGGCCCATTTCACATTTTTTTACTGTGAAAATACATATCAGGAAAGTATTTTGGGGCAAAAAGTGTATAATCAAAGTGTTCTGTACATGTCTAAATTGTTTTTGTTTTTTTTTGAAATGTTTTGCATAACTTGTTTTACTGTTCTAAACAGTTTTTTTTGTCGATACTGTAAAATTTTAAAAAGTGGAGCTAACTGGTTGCTACACCGAACCCTTCAATTGAAATTGATTGTCCATACAGATTAATCGTTCAATAAAAGCATCGTCTGGTTTCTCGTATTGTCAATCAGAATATACAAAAGAATTTAAATTTTAATATTTCAAATTTTTCTATTTTATTATAAAAGATAAATTCGTTTACCACTTTAATTTGTATATTTTTTTTGCCAGTTTATTACTGGTTTTACAAGTATGGCTTCACTAACTCGAGTAACCATCTTAACGAGTAAGGCGTTTAAGGGTTTCGTTAGTGAGTTTGCGAGAAAGTAAAAAAAATTTAATTTCGATGTGGACACTTTGGGTTCCATTTTGGGTGATTGCATTCGCACCTTTGAGCTTTCACGGTGGGATTTGTAAAGAGATGGGGTTTAATTTTCTTCCACAATTTTGAAGCTGTGCCTGCGTAATGGCTTTCTGCACGTTAACTATCTCCACCTATTCGCACCTGACTTCATTTCCAGAATAGGTTGTTAAAGGAGCACGTTTTACTTTCGACTTGGTTATTAACCTTTATGGCTCCGCTACCGGCTTCTCCTCGCCTCATTTAGAGGTTAATCTCGAATATTGTCTCGCGCTTTTTAAAGACCATTAATTACCCCCCTCAGAATGAACCGCTGATGCATCTTGACTGGATAGAAAGTAAACGAATCACGACATCGACTACTGCTCATGCATTAATGCTCGAACGTGATCCGTCTTTAACTTTGGTGAACTTGGTCATGCGTCACTCCTTTATGTTGATTAACCGCTTGAAGTGTATTGTACGGGGTGTTCCTAAAGTCATTTGGTGAAATAGGTCGAATGTTCGTAGTAGTAACAGTATACGCAAATCAGGTAGTTTAGTGGTCAAACAAAATACAGTAAGAAATTTTATTGTATACGATGTATATTTAAAAAGAATGGTGACAATTGAACGGATTTCAGATACAGTGGAATCCGGTTATTGTGATCACTTTGAGACTAGTTCTTGATAACAATAACCGGCTGATAACATTAAACAATTGATATAAAACATTAAACAGTGTCTCTTGATAATGACAACAATAGCCGATTGATAACATTAGTAACAGGATTCCACTGTATATTTTACGATGAAGATTTTGCAGTTACACGAAATAGTTTTATCGGAAATTTATACCACCGACCACAACTGAACAATATATGCAGCATAAAACTGTATTTTATACGTTTCGTTAACGTTGAAAAGGTCACCGGTTGAACACATTGTGACATTGTTTTTTTTTTTTTTGTTTGGTGTTGTCATTTCACTTTCTAACGTCCACATTTAACTCTTCCGAGATGTGTCAATGTTGGCTATTATATAGTTTTCTAATTATTTTACTTTGGTGAGTTTAAAGCCATTGTGCTAGTTTGTTTCTCGTCTGTCCTGTCAACTATCATGTAAAACGGTAGTCGACGACAGTTGTTTGAAGTCGTTAGCGCTGAGTTCGTCCACCTGTAATGTATAGGAATAATAATAGGTGGGTCTACGCGGATTGTCTTTCTTCTGTCTGTCTGTCTGTGTGTGCGCATTAGCCCTGGGTGTCGTTTCGCTGACGCCGATGTCACTGGAGACAAATGCTAGTAGCGACTCGTCGTGACAAGGACGCATGGCGGCATTAGTCTCTTTCTCTCTCTCTCTCTCTATCCTAGCGCTTGGTGCGCATGCGCCTTCTAACAAAGCACCCTTCCCTATCGCCCAGGGCAGATTTATAGGCAGTGAGTCCCACGCTACACTATGGGGAGAAATTATATTCAAGAGGCCGAATTTTCAGCGATAAAAGCAGTTGTATTTCATTTGTCATGTACGATTTGTCTTCAGTCGCTAAGATGAATGGCCACCACCATCTTGTTTCCTTTTCTGCTATTTTCATCTCTTAGTAGTATGTTGTCCTTGTTCGGGTTTTTTTTCTTTTTTTTCTATTTTGAGTTGTTTTGTTGATTTTTTTTTCTGTAATGGTTTTCTTTTTATATACTGTATATAGTGAACGCACGTACATTTTGGTTTAGGTAGTATCGAATGAAGGGACTTGTAGTCGATGGACTCTAGAGATTGCTGATGTATCGAATTGCCCTCGTCTATCGTGTGAGAAAAGAGAAACAGGAATTGTTTGTTTTCTCTTTCTTTAGTTGTTTGAAAATCCTCGCGAAACTTAAAGTAGAAATGTTCAGGAATTGGGTTGGAAAAAATACTGATGACGTAATTGTAAATTTATTGTTATTGTTTTTCGTTGATACGAATCAAATCAAAAGATATAGTGAGCTTTAAAAGAAATTTTGTACAATGGAAATTGGGTTGATTTGGGGCTTGTATTCCCGAGCTTCAGTTGGATCGCAGTACGCGTGCGTAGGGATCGTTATTTCCAATGCGGTTAAATCCCAACAATAATCATCATTGCTAGTGGTGGAAACAGTGACAACTAATTGAATGTGATTGAGATATAAATAACCATTACGCATGCGCAAAATGCGATTTTAAACAGACCGAAGCTTGGAAATAATGTTCTCAAGTCAGTAATTGATTGGTTGTAAACATAAAATTGTATTACATTAAAGTTAATTAGAATTGGAAAGTCACAAATAAGCTACCGTAAGGTCGCAGGAAAAGTAGAACTTGGAAAAAGAGTTTTTGATTGACAAAGAGGATTATTGAGAATCGATTGTCACAATTTGATGCTCAGTGCACAGATTATATTGATCTACACTATAGTGTGACACAATTGTGTTTTTTAATTTTAATTTTTTTATTTTTAATTTGTTTATTTCGTTTGTGAGTTTGTAAGTCATAGTTATAATCTCGGCGATTTAACAGTCCTTATGATTAATGCTATGTTTGTTCAAATGGCTGAATCTCAATTCCGAGAAAGTTGTTGTCGCCTACCCTGTCAACTGTTTGTTGGATCGCCCTGTAGAGTTGTTTAGTTCAGGGTTTAAAAAACGAAAGATAGAATTCCTGAGTTGTGTTTTGAAGTTGTTAACTTGACCATTACAACTTTCTTAAAGAGCTTGTTTAGATGTGTTCAACTAGTTGAAGCGTAACCCACAGGTGTAACATTATCCGCGTTGGTTGGCGAGGGCTGTACATTCATTACGTTTGTCGATGCTTCCAATCGAACTTGTCACGCACTGTCCCCGCTGCTTTCTCGTTTTCGACGGGAAGAGCGATGGCGTAGCGTTAGGTCATTAGTTGCCAATATAGAGTCGTTTATTGCGTAGGTTTTCTCTTAAGGCTTGACAACTCGAGAGAGAAAGAGAGAGAGAGAGAGAGTGTGAGGCTCTCCCCCTTTTGACGACGACGATGGTTTCGCACGTGGCCTGTCCACCTGCTAATGCGTTGTGACGGCTACACAATACCCTCGGCCGACGCACCACTGCGTCGTGCATAAATCAACAGTCGTTAATGACTCTGCGTTGTGTCAGCGGTGGCTAGTCACGAGCGACGAGTCGCTTGCCTACTACGCACGACGCAAACCTAAGTATCGAGTGACACAAGTGCTGTCAACCATTTCCAAGACCGAACGAAGATTTAAGCGAGTTTCTGGTTGCACCAAAGAAGGAAGCGCGCCTTTTCCAAGAAAAAAATAAAGTGTATTTTCTTGAACGTGGACGACGTGCCGTTAGATGTTAATCTTGAAAAGGTTTGCTAAATAAATGGTTCCATACCGTTGTCTGAAACCTAGTTTACAGAATATAAAGTAATACTCGGAAATAACTTGTTTATATAAAGTGTTTTCAGTATATACAATCAAGCTCAGAACTGGACTTAACGTGTTTCAAAGGGTCTAAAATTGAACTGGCAACACGTGGATTAAGTTACCAACATTAAGCAATATTTTGTTACAGATTGCAACTTTGTTAGAATCTTTAACTATTTCTATAGACATTATGGCAGTGACTTTTTTCTTTAGAAAAAAAGATGGTACGCAAGATTATCATCGATAAAATCGATAAAATATAGATATTGTGTAAAGTTAAAGAATATTTGTATACGCTGAAAAAGAGCACTGCGTTATAGTATGCATAAAGTCTGTATTCTGTTTCTCCAGGTTGGTGTCATCGCTCTTTGTCACCACCTGAACTAATTTCAGATCTGAGCGCAATATAGATAGGGTGTCGGGGGAAAACGTAATATTAACATCCGGTAAATCATGATTTTGGATTCCGAACCTAACCTATCTTTTTTGGGGGGATTGGATTGTGACCTATAGAACCGTGGGTGGTTTTTTTTTCCTATTTCTCCTCGTCTGGGCGCAGGCGTTCGCTACGTTTGTAGCACGCCAAAGAATGAAACGTATGAAAGAAAACAAATCAATAATGTACAAATGACAGGGGGAGAAAATCCACCCATCTTCGCGGCAACAACTATTAAGCTTCTATTCAGTTCATCTTGACAATGCTCACGGAAGAGTGACGAGCGCGAGGCTCAATTTCGACTGAGCGAAAAATGCGCATGCGTGCTCCGTGTTCCGAGTAGGGAAGTTACTTCCATTTCGGCAATTTAGAAAAGACGACGGCGCCCTGCCACTTTTTTTTTTCCTCTTCGTTTTCTCTTTCTTTTCTCATTGCTTCACCATCTGAGTCTCATCCGACTGTGGCCACTGACAGATGGACAATTGGCGAGCAAAAGGGAACTAGTAACGCTGTTGCATGCTAAGCGAAATCTCTCTCCTCACTACCACCATTGTACATTGGCTTTTGTTGGAAAGGCTTCTTTTTACACGGTTTTATTTAGCTTGGTTTCATTTCTTCTTCTTCATCTTGTTTTTGCTACTCTATCTTATCTTTGATGCTGTTTCGTATGTTTCGTTTTAATGATATAAGATATTTATAAAGTGTTGATCTAACCGTATTACAGCTCTACGTGATCATTTGTACACGTATTATAGATACGAAAAATTTGTATTGTAGAACCACTACAATGCTGTATACGACGAATGATAGGGTATAACATATTCACGTCTTAACTTAGTATAACGTAGATCTAGCTACGCGGCGTACAATAGTTTAGCGATAGGTTATAGTTAAGTTTGCACCGCATCTGCATTTACACCGCATAGCAATGCAATACGGTACAGTACTACAAAATGTCACTGCACTGCATAGCCACAGTGAAAAGTACGGCTACATCGGTTCTATGGTAGGTATGATAGCATGGCTTCATTTGTTTATTGTCAATGTTACACTCTCAAGGAGTATATCAATACAAATGACAGGATTAAATTCCATGTAAAATGTGCAGTTTTAACTCAACTTTGAAATGTGTAAAAAAAATCGGTGCAGTTTGAGTGAATATAGTGGATGAGGAGTATCTTAATAGAAGTTAGAAGACAATTCTACTACTGTATACCAAAACAACATAAATGTGATGCATGCTCGGGTAATATTACCTATCCAGCGAAGGAATAAACAATGTTTTCGCGAAACTACTCAAAACTTTACAGAAAGTGGGTGTAAGTGTAAATCCTTATCCAAACATCATTGGGAACTTTATAGCACAAGGTCCTTTCTTTAAACATGTGTGTGTGTGTATTTCACGCGTGGAAAACGGGTGTTGGTCCCCTTTTTTTATTAGTTTTGGCAAAACGTTTTAGATAGGGAAACAGCGCAGCATATAAGGACGAAGTTAGCATACTTTTGCCGTGCAGGCACGCGACACCTAAAATATAAACGACACACCAAAGAACCCGGGAAGTTTCTCAGTTCTTCTCCCCCCGTCTTCTACCTGGGTTGGCTTCGGAATTTGAGGCCATTAGAGTCCCCGGCGAGGATTTATGGAGTGCTAAAGGGTGAGCTGAAACCCAGGGTGCAAATGAAAATTCCCCTCTTGGCGCGTGCAAAAACAATCGACGACGACGATTTTGCGAGCACGTACCTTAAACGCCGCCAATCTTTGCTTCTCCCTTTATATCACGTGACTATGTAGATAAAAGAGAAAGGGGGGAAAAAACTAGACGCGCGTGGAATGACAGTTTCCATATATTGGAAGCGAAAGAAGACTGGGCCGAAGAGAATTGTCCATAATGACAGTGGAATGAGATAAAGTCGTGGTACGGACCGATACAAATTATTGCTGTTGTTGTTGCTGCTGCTGCTGCTGATGGTTGGAATGAAAGGGTAGGGAGAAGGGGGTGTGTATGGGGAAAGTGTATAGTTTTTGATGACGTTAAATAATGCGATGGTGTAATTGAAACCAGGGAAGAATTTGTTGAAGAGCATCATGGTCCATTCCTAACGGCTCCTGTTGTTTGTAATTAGCGTTGGGAAAATATTTTCTATGGGAAGACTCATTTACATACCACCCAAGTGTGTGTGTGAAGCAAGGACAAACTCTTGGACATAATTCGAATTACTAAGCCCTTGATTGTGCTACTACCAAAGAATTCTGAGAGTTTGAGAAATTTTTCCAATGTTACACCTCTCCTTCGTTGATGGTCCTTAGTAGCGATTTACTACTTTACACTGTACGTTATACTTTGTTTCTTTTGTTAAGTGACCCGGTGTTGTTGTAATTGATGACGTTATTTTTGTAAACTTTTGTTTGTTGTATTTTTTTGTAATTAATTCTCATTCTTTAAGAGTTAAATTTGGTTGCATTAATATTATTTTTTTTTATATTTTCTCATTATTGTGGGTTTTTTGTTTTATTTTTTGGAGAGTCAGAGTTCGGGGTTGGCTGTTTTTTAAAGTTGGTGGGGAGTTAACTCCCCGCGTGTAAAAGTTAGTCTTTTGCACTTTATGTACTTTTCCATCTTCTCGAGCTGCTTACCTTACCGTGTTTTTCACCTCCCCCAAATTTTTTTTTTAACGCCGTGCTAGGTCGAATGTTCTTTAAAACAACTTTACTGCTCTTTCTCTCGCTCCCTCTCGTTCTATTTCTTCTTGTAAAATAAAGCTGAACTCCTACCCACCAATCTCCTTTCTCCTCCTATTCTCGGGTCCACTGGAGCTTTTTATAGTTCAATAAAATGGCGTGCTTACACGCTTTCGCCTCGTCTCCGAGTTAGCAGCGTTTACGAGAGCATTGTTGCGCGCACATTTACACTATCTGCATTGCGCATGCGCGTAAAAAAAAAGAGAGGGGTAGAAAAGCGACCTCCAGTATGATCCCTCTTCTACTCCTATAGATCCGTGCTTGATCGCTTTTGTTATATCCTTTTTTTTTTATCCTGTTCATTCTCGCCCGCACGTCAGTTTGCTGCATCTCGTGTGGAATCCTGCGAACGGCCATTTTTTTTTGGTTCGTTTTGTTAGACTTTAACCCTTTTGCTTGGTCTTGCTCTTTTGGAACGCTACTTTGTGAAAGATTGCTACCACGTCCGCCCTGACGTTTTGTAATTTGGCCAGTGGAGCGTGACTGCCAGTTCGACTTCTCATTCGTTCGCTCATTGAATCCGAGTAAAAAGGTCATGAAGATATCACACAGAACTGGGGACTGGTACGAGAGAGTTCTTTATCGAGATGGGACTCGAGTTGTGTCACTTTTTTATTTCAAGCCGAACCCTTCTAAAGCAGTTTGGTACGATCGCAAATCCCCATTGACGAATCCTGCGCATCTTACACGAAGACTTACTCATAATCTAATTATTAGACGCGTATCGTTGTTGGAATAATAACGACCGTCCGAATCATTTTGCCTATTTCTGATTCTACATTTTCATGGTCCTTCCTATACGATTAGTTGTTATTAGATAGACCACCTCCGACCGAGACGTCGTGCTTCAACCGCGCGAGGTTTCATACCGGCAATAGTATTCATTCGCTAATGCTAACGTTAAGCTTTTAATAATAAGCGTAGATAGAGTTCTCGTGCTGCGTGGTTATTGTTATTATTTTATTTTTTTTTTTTTGGGTGGAGTAGGTATTCTCGGTCCGTATGTCATGTAGTTTACCTTATTTGAAAAGTTTCGCGTATGCCAATTGTGGCTGAAAATTTCGACCGGGAATGACCTCGGACCTTTAGTTCTCGCCTCGATTGGCTGTAGGGAAACGCATAGTTGGGGTCTTCGAATGTCGAATTCCACAGGTGTTGGTGTGGTATGCCAATATTGTTGCAAGCCGAGCATCGTCGACTCGTTGCCGCCGCCGATTTAATTAAAGCTGACCTGTGATTTGCGGCGCTCGTTCGACCGAAACACCCTCGCATTCCCACCGCCATCGCTCGCTGCATTTTTCTACCCAGAGACAAAGAACGAAAACCCCTTTCGTTCTCAATTTAGCAGCAACAGGGGAACGAAAACTGTCAGCCATTCATCACCTTTTCAAAGCCATTGGCATTGTTCTGAACAGTTTATATGTATATACAGTTGCGCCTCCCACACACATACTGTATATGGGCAATTCCATGTGGTGACTAACATAACATTTGGATATCTCATTTTTTGGGTGAATTTTGATAATGTAAGAGCACTGCTTATTTTTTTATCAATTACTATCATATTTTTAAATAATTAATCATTCTCAAGTAAAACTTAACATATTTTTTTTTAATTTCGACTAAGTCAAATGGGAGCCATATAATTGTTAGTTCTGTGAATAACAGTTTTGCAACCTCTGAATGTTTTCTATTTTTATTCTATTTTTTATTTTAACATACAATTTTCACAAATCGAAAAAATAACAAGAACAAAATGTTTTGTCAATTTCCGAAAAAATTGACAAAACAAAATGAAAAAAAAATATATTAGATAAAACGAGAAAATTAATTTACATACATTAGTTTATATACATATAATTATATGTATCATTTATATGCATTTTAATAATTGGAATGCGCTCCCTCTATACATCAGAAAATTCTCATCTGTTGAATCATTGGATAGGGTCACAGTCAAGAAATTTAGACGTTTTCTGTTTAAACACATAAATTGTATTGATTGATACTGTTTTGTTTTTTTCTTTGTAATTAATTTTTATGTTTGTGCGGTATGTATCGATCCTTTAGGATTGTTTTTAGTAAAAATAAAAATAAAATAAATATTGATCAAGTATTCGTTTCAAACTCAAAAGTTGAATTATATTTACATTTATTTCTGAATTAATATGTTATTTAGTGTGTCACAATCAATTAAGTTTAAAAATGTGTAGTGTGACTGACATACGGTGACTAACATAACTTGATAAGTAGGTTTAACTAAACGAGCCAAATCTTGTCGAAATAAACGTTTATAACTAAATGAAGAAGGGGGCGTGTTGTTTACACTCGTGTTGTAATGGTAGTGTTTACCTTTTTATTAATCGACCAGGAAAGGTATAGTGGAGGATAGAGAAACTCGCGAATGTGAGAACCCAGCGGGTCGCGAATATAGAAGTGTATTCTTGTTTGTTGAATAAGGAAACTCATCATTAGGCTCAAGAGTTTTGTGAGTTCATTGTACGACGCAAAGATTTTTCGGCAACTAACTGAATAAATGACAATAATATCGAACGCTTTCCTGCACGACACAACACGTAGCTACAGCTTGATAGCGTTTTCCTGCAGAGCTCAGCGCATTGCTACAGCTTTTAAAGGCTTTCCAACATAACACTATGCTCAGCTACAGCTAACTGGCAACTACCATCGCAAATGTCGAGGATTCAACGTTTGATGCACAGATTTTAAAGCTATTGCCGAATAAGTGTTTTTTCTAATGCATTTTTAGAAATGGAGAACACGAAAAATAACGAGTACGCTTTTTCTAAATCGTTTCGAGAGAGATGTTTTATGTAATGTCCACGGACATCAATGCATCTTCCAAGTTGCTTGGTCATGCTCTTGCTCTCTCGAGTAAGATGGTTACTTGTTTTGTTTTTTTTTACTTATTAAATACTTATGAATTGTACTTTCTCTTATAAGCTAGGAAATGGAATTAGGTGCTAATTGCAATTATGTATAGACTGCTACATTTTAATCGACTTGTGTGATTGGGTAGATTCACTTCAGTTAAGCGTAGAGTGCCCTTTGTCAAGTGTAGTAGATGGGTTGATGTTCAGCGAATAAGAGACGGAATAATTTTTATAACCATGATTAGAAGCTTTGGGTGTTCTAATCCTTTCGATCGTTGCGACCAAAGTCTCGTAAATCCTGTCGCTCAATCTGTCCATCTTGGGTTGGTGGTGCATCTTTTAACACCGATCGATGGACTTGAAACAACAAAGCTCGACCACGACTAGCCTGATCAGCGAGTTATCGACTGCACGTGGAGACACCGACAAAACCCAACGAAGGCTAAGTCTGTAGTTGATGTCACGTTTTAATGGTCTTTTGCGACCACGAGTGTATTGTACGTAAAGTTTGTAAGAGCTAACGACCCATTGAATAGGTCATCACGATTTATGTCATTAACAAAAATCTTGATCGTTAAATTTACTCTTCTTGTTAAAAAAAGAAAAGCAAAAGTATTCTATGGTTTCTCTCTTAGTGTGGATTTTATTTTTTAAAGTGACGAAACGGAGAATGAAAATATTTTTGGAGTGTACTTATCACTTTATTTTTATGTTAGGAGCAAACTGGCGGCATAAATGGCAGGACCGTTGAAAGTTGATGCCTTTATATACATGCTGAGGGCGAGATAACGAAATTGTATGCGAAATTTTTTAGTGCTACCGCGCGTCGGAATCCATTTTGCACCAACCAAAACGTTAACCATTTTAGCAAAAGGCTAAAGCGGCAGTAGTGATGGTAGCAAGAGCAGCGAGCAGCAAATGCCATCCGTGGCCAAAAGTCTAATAAAACCAACCAAGCGATGCTTCCGCATTGGAAAATATGAAGCCTATTATCTGTCTGCCAACGGTCGCCGTTGTCCAAATGACCCAATGCTTTGGCGAGACTTTACGCAACGTCGGCCATAATGCGTGTAAATGGTGCGAATAACAATCATTACGATCGTTACAATTGTCCCGAAAAACAGTCCCCTTTTCGCCTAACACTCCCTTACGCCACCACCACTACCATCGTCGTCGTCGTCGTCGAGGCAAAGTCTTATCTTGGGACCAACGAACAGCGCTCTGCCCCATGTCGGTCAGTTTGCCCGTTATCTTTTCCTTACGGCTCATGTCTCTCGGAAGGCAGTGCGCTAAAGCCTCACTCGCCAGTACTACTACTACTACTACTGGTACTCTTACTAGTAGTAGTAGTAGTGGTAGTTTCAGTGGTGGTGGTAGTTCTAACCCCCTCGTTTCGCACGTCAGAAGGGGGCGACGGAAACGCACGTTATCGGGCACGAACGAGGCCCACCGAGGGCGTCCCTTTCGAGACAGAGGGGTCAAAAACAGGGAACCCTGTAATCGTGGCTAGTTGTTGTTGTTGTAAGGGAAGTGTTATCGTTCACCCGACAAGCGAAAAGAGAGCAAGAAAAGAGTGGGGAAGGGCCAAAAGTGCTAGTTGGATGCTGTTAGCCAATAGCTTAAAACCTCCAAAGCTCGACCAATGTCGACTTACAAGAACTTTTGGATATCCACTACTGAAAGACAGAGGTGTGGAACTCTTTTCTTTTGAAGCAAATTTGTTTGTTGGAGTTTTAGAATTAGTGGTTTTATATATTTTTTTTGTGGCATTGTTGGTTTAGTGTTAATCGTAGTTAATAGAAACGTTGAATTGGAATGAAAAACTAACCTGGGGGTATTTCACAGAAGAAAAAAAATTGGTAATTCATAAATACTTCTTTTCTTTGCTAACAAACATAGGTAAACGTACACTTCTAAGCTAAACCGGATGTTCAGTTCAGCTAGCGATGACTAGTGCTGATATCTACGCTAAGTTTCACAAATAAGGTGAATAAGTATGAATTCACGGTTCTTTAGGTTCTAAACTCTCGTCGACGGAGCGTAGCTTTTTTTCTTAGAATGTATATGGAAACCTAAAAATGTATACACTGCCATATAGCGATATGAATGTGAACTTATACAATTACACATAAAGCCCACCATGTCCGAAAATCACTGAAAGAGCAGAACAAGCGCCAAACATAAAGAATATGAAGAGCAAGAGCAGTTTTCAAACTACTTTAATACAGTAGCAGAGCTAAAAAAAAGTGGGGGGTGGGACGGGGCCTTTAGCCCGATTTCCATCTAAGCGTCAATGCTGCGCGTCGAGCGAGAACGCTCGATGTTCTCCATACTTTTTTCATCAAAATGATCGAAACGCTAAAACGCGCGCTTTTTCGTTCACATAAACATCTACTCTTACTGCGGCTTGTAGTTTATTTTGGCGTCCATTAAATTAGTTGGTGTCAAATATTTGGCGAAACGATAGAAATCTTCTTCACGCGACTGTGACGTTTCAGTACAGTGGACAGCGGGAATGTTTTGTGACATTTGGTGTTCTGTACGCCAAGAATTGTTTAGTCAGCAACGGGGATTTTGTTGTGTTCTGTTTTTCTTTAGCAGCTTGATTTTTTTTTCTCCTCCTTTTACTTCGCGTTCCATTTGCATCTCAGTAGGGTTTCTCGCACCAATTTGTTTGTGCCTGTCATCGGTTTGACGAAGAGTGTTTTTATGGCTCAAGTGGATTTTATGGACACGATGTGCTTCTCTCCCCAGGAAAAAAAAATAGAGCTTCAGGTGAAATTTGCATGCCATCTCGCTTCGTCATCGCTGGCCTGCAAATTCTATAGCCATGGTCGTGGCTTCTAGCAAAACCATTCGCCATGTTGATGTTATTTTGGAACTCGAGCGAGAAGGACGAAGCTGGACGGCGACGATGTTATACATACTAAATACCCACACGGAGTTTTGTTATCACCATATATATATTTTTCTTTTTTCCACCCCTCGGTGAACGGGTATAGCCTCGCAAAGTTAAAATTGGATATCCTGTGTATCTATAGGCCCTATAGATCCATATGTTTATGTATATAGATTTAAAATCTATTTGTGGTGGAAAACAATGGTCATGTGCACAATTATGAATTTTAATGAATTTAGCCAATGAATTTTGTCATCTAATTGTCACTTTGCAACTTGAAATGAACTACATGCGTGTTGTACACGGTGTCTACAATGAGATCTGAACATCTGGAAACTTCATTTTTTCATATCACGTTATACAATGAGATGCTTGATTTAACAAAAGCAGAAGTTAAAATGCTTATATGAGAATTTTGTAGTGCGTTTCAGAGTCGCAGTGGCGCTGCAGTCAGTCATTTTCTAAAATGGCGATTGTGATAATATGAAATAATGAATGTACAGTAGATCACATGTGGTGTGAGTTAGACAACCTGGATATTCTTCGTGTCACAAAGGTGTCATGTGGGGGTGAACTGAAGTCATATTTTGTATGAAACCGAATAAGTTCACTATTATTTTCATATTTAGTTGTGATCATATATTTATCTTTAGACTATAATTGTTTAAAATGTTGAGATCTCATTGTGAACACCCTGTACGTGTAAGCTAAACGGAGTTTGATTATTTATTTTATTTTGATTTCTTTATTTTTGTTCTGTTTCAGATTTAATTTCATCTACATGTAATGTCCAGTTTCATCACATCACGGCAGTCTTTTCTTTCTAAAAAATTAAAGATCAAATAAAAAGCATTGAAAAACAAAATGAACATTATCATCACACAACATGACCAGTTTACATTCCTGTTACAGTGTCACTGGTGACCTTTTTTTTTTGGTACGGATGATTTTAATAACGCTGTCAATTATCAATGTCAATTGTTTTTACCCCCACTTTAGTTTCCCTCATTTTATTTTTAAAAATTACTTGCAAGAAGATTATCAATTTAGCGTTTTTATTAAAACTCCCATTTGTTCCCGTAAGTATGTCATGTTGACATGCTTCGTAAGTTAGGTCAGATTGATTATACATACATCCTATATTAATTGTCATTTAAATTTGTTTTTAATTAAAGACTGACAGTTTCCATTTTCACTAGTTTAAACTATTTTTGTTGGTTTTTTTTCACTAATTGCTGAACTTTTTTTTTTTACTATTATAAATGGTCACCATGTCGAAAAGTAAGTTACTAGGTGTACATCAGTCTGTGTAAGGCCCAGAATGCAATAAAAAAACTTGAGTGATAGGAAAATAATTTTAAAAAACAGACGAAGAAACCAGCCTTTCGATAACCCTTTCATACCAGTGTACAAAGTGCATCTCTCCCCAAAACATGTATTGGAAGTTTGCATATTATGTGAATGTCATCAGAAAACGAGCGTTACGAATGTTTTTTCATGTAATTTTATATAAATTGATATATGAGCGTCCCCTAATATACGTACACCTTTGACGTTGATGAAACGAGTAATAAAACGAGTGTTACATTAATGATACGAATTTTTTACCCTATGGTTAAATGATACATTGATTAAGAAAATTTTTTTTAAAAAAGTGTCAACTTTGTCATTGCACTGTCAGCTCTGTCAATTCAACGTAAACTTTAATTTTTCGCAAAGACAATTGACATTTACGACAATAACATTGTTGACAAAGGTTCGTGATTTGTCGAGGTCAATGAAGTATATTTCAGGGATGCTATCATCATTTTTTTGTGGACAAATGAATCGAAGAAGTATTAAAATTGAAATAATGTAAAGAATTTGAGAAAATTTGTCGTCTCTGCATTTTTTGTGTGTCTATAAACGTGTATGTGAGAGTTATTTTTTTTAGGAAACCAATGCCGTCGGGTTTGTCTGTCAATCGACTACCTGACAAGCCGTCGTCACGTGACTGAAAAGGAACGACATGCACCCCCATCTTTTGGAGAGCTGCTTTTTTCTCAACGTTGGGTCCCTGTCGGAGTTTGGCGAAATCCAATACTGGTCTTTCTCAAACTGATAGCGTCAATCGAAAGCCATTGTCATCGTCCCCGTGATTGCACTTTCATGTTTGCCATTGGCTTGGGAATTGTAACTTTTCGTTTTATTACAATGTCTGGTTTTCTCTTCTCTTCTTTTCATTTTATTTAATTTTTTTTATATTTTGATATATTATTTTTAGTTTGTTGTTGAAATTTTTCCTGTTTGTTTCAGGTGGGTCTCTTTTTTTTCTCCTACCGTTTATTGTTATGTTATATAATAAATTGATCATTGCGCTTTATGGATGAAATATTGTTCGCAAGTGAATGACTTTTCTTTCCATTATTATTAAATATCGATTTTCAGTTGGAAGCCGCGACCATCAAAAGTCATTACCTCGATGCAGATGAATGAGAATGGATTTTAAATGTCATCTTCCTAAATTTTGAAGAAGATAATACCTCAAACAGGTTTCTTTTTACAGCCTTTTATGAAATATTTCATTATTTAATTGGATGATACTTTTTATATGGTACATTTAACGTAAATCATTTTTTTTTTAACTTTTGCAAATTAGAAATGCCAAACAATAAAAGACATTGTCATGATAAAAAATGCCAATTATAACGTCGTGAATTGTGATTTGTATGTCAAGTCAGCCTCCATAAACTTCCTTTCGATGTAGGTTTAGGAGGTTTTTATGTAGGCTTAGGTCAAGTTAAGTTACATACCAAGTTAACGAAAATTTCATGTATAAGTACTGGGTGTTTGTAATAGCATTTCAACAGGTATGCATGTTTGTATTGATAATGTACAGCATTCTACAGAATACCAAGACTGGTTCAAGCAATGTATGAAATTAGCATTGGAATAATTACGTTAAGCAGACTTTTGGTTAGTTTTAACTTGACGTGGTTAATTTTTTTTAACTTGAAAGTTTTGCACGGCGAGTTGGTCTTTATTTCTGAATTAAATGAAAGGTCACGGTTTCTTATTCCAATTTGTTTTGTTAACTAATATACATTAGTATTTCGCGAAGCTTAAATTGGAAGAATAGGAGGAAAGTGGCTTTCACGTTTATTAAATTGCTAATTGATTTCAGTTTGCACCTGTCATCTCTAATTAGGAGAGCATGCATTTTGAAATTTGATGCACGGGTTTAGAGCATGGTCAAAATTGTTTTTTGGTTTTTATGTGTACATATACAAAGATGTTATTCATTTATATCGAGATTGCATTTTAAACAATCTTAAATTTTTAAATCATAGGTTGAGTTTACGTGTTGAATCGCTTATGTTTGCTTTCAATTAGACAATATGGATTTGTTTTCTCGCAAAGACAGTTTAACTCGAAGGCATTTTAAGAATAATTACAAATTGAGAGTATACGTGTGCCTCTGTCTATTATATAAACATACAGAGAGACAA
>JAQIWH010004232.1:0-17515 GCA_034695005.1 Cryptops parisi | reverse complement strand
CAAGTAAATGAATTATGAATGAAGAAAATTATGAATGAAGAAAAGCCCGTCGTTACGACGGGCATGTAATCACTAGTTGTGTATAAAACCATTAATTTTGTTTGAAAAATTCTATAATTTCTGTAAATCAACAGTTAAGGGGGACTGTCACGTTACGAATTCGCATCCGATTTCTATCTGAATTCGCATCCGAATTTATCATTCGGCCAATCAGAACTTTGCGAGATCACATGATCTGCTACTAAACCCTTCTGGTTGGCTGGTTGAAATTCGGATGCGAATTTGTAACGTTACAGTCTCTCATTATAGCTATGGGCATGGTTTCAACAAAAAGTTGAAGTATGAGTTTTTAACAAACATTTTCAATTCATACGTTGCATGAGAACCTATTGAAATCTTGAATTAATTTTATACATTAACCTTAGGCGGCTATCTAAACAGTATTTTCGGAGTCTCGTTTCAAGTCGTGTTATTTCACCTTTCTTTTCACTCTTATTATTTTTTTTTTTACCATTGAAGTTTTAGAAAATCGTCTTGGAAGAAGATAACGTCTTTTGCTAAGCGGATTTCTTCAGTTGTTGCTGTTTTCAGTTTCTGGTTTAGCCGTGATAACGTTGCTGTTGCCTCGGATAGCTTTCGTTCCCTTTTGCCCTTTCACTTGGGTTTTCTTTTCATTTTGCTAAAGTGACCTGTTGGGGGCTTTAAGGGCTAACTTACAACATGCTATCCCTCTATAAACATTATTTTGTTTTTGAACTTTTTTTTGCCCCCCCGGTGGAACAAAAACACGTAAGTACGGTACTTGTTTTTCTAATTTATCGATCTCGTGTTTTTGAAACTGTTGGAAAACTAGGCACAAAATAATGGTCGTGTACTTTCAAATGGCATTTTAATCTTTTTATTTGCTTCTCTTTTTTTTTTATTGCATGTGTTAAAGAATATTTTAGCAACGTGCTTCTTTAATAGCCAAAGGAAAAGTGCTCTTTCGTGTTTTATTCAGTAGAAAAGTGACTACGATTAATTGGACACAAAAAGGAAAAAAAAATAGGTACCATCATGAAATTTGTATTTTCTTTTGACATTGAGACTTAAGGGACGAAAGTGTTTTTATATATATGTAACTTTTTATCCAGAAACTTAGGTTTTTATGTTCCCATGAGATAAGAGTAACAAGATTCACTTCAAAAGAAAAAAAAACTTCTAAAAGAATTTTTTTTCTAATTTTCCGCCATCCTTGATGTTACTAATTGATTTCATGATGAAGATTCAGATTTTTTTTTCTATGAAACAAATGTTGAGAAAACAAATTGAAAAGTTTATTTTAAAAAGTGTTGAATTTTATTTCAAAATTGGATACTTTTTTGTTGACTGTAAAGCTGGTTGCGGCGCTAGTGTTGGAAAGTACTGCAATGGGAGATCGATCGTTGTGTGTTTTTACATCTCACTAGGTTCAGTAAGTTAGTGTATTTCACTAACCATAACTTGAGCGTTTGTGCAGTCTTTGACAACTAACATACAAAACCTAGTGGGATATGGAACACACAACTTTCGCTCACACGTGCTAGCGCTAGCCTCACAAGCGGTTTCACAGTTACAAGAAGAGTACCCAAAATTCAATTATTGTTGTAATTATGAAAATAAAAATTGACTTTGTAAGTGAATGAGTGAGCTGGAAATCAAACGAATACTGCCACCTACAGTCGTTATACGCTGTATAGTCCAATGTACCAAACCAAACCGCATAAAACGAAAACGGAATAAATAAAAAACCGCATCAGTCTAATGTAAAAAAATCGCATATATAAATAAATTGAAAATTTCAGAAACGAAATATGGAATTACTCAAAATTTGCATAAATCAAATATTGAATGCCTCAACGATCGCATAAATTTAATTTCGGATGAATAAAAATTCGAATGAATCGAAACGTGCAGAAATCAAAAATGGAATTACTCAAAACACGCTTAAATTAAATATCGAAATTACTCAGATTGCATACGTTTTAATTCGCATAAAGGGAATTTGGCATAACCAAAACATGCAGAAATTATTTTTTTTTTGCATTAAGTATGTAATTTACATACAGTATATCTGTATATGACAGTAGGCTATAAAAAAAAGTGTGCTTAAAAAGCAGTTTTACTGTACTTGTTTTCCTGTATATTTTAATAGCATTTCTAATTTTTCTTAGTTTATCGTGTTTGTCAATTTTCATTATGATTTTGAAAGAAACAAGGTTTGTTAGTTTCGAAAGTATTATATTAGGTTTAACGCGAGTTGAATTAGCGTCCAACTAAAAAAAAAGGCTTAAAATCACATTTTTTTTTGTGTGTGTAGGTACAGCGCATGTGTGCTATATGAAATTCACTTAGTGAAAAAACTAATGCTAGGGGGTAGAAATTGTATGATTGGTGGTGAAAACTTTTTCGGAGGAGAAAGTTAAGTAGGTGCTGGAAAGATGTGCAAATGAAATTTTCAAGAGCTGCGTGCCAGGGGCAATGTCTGGCGTTATTTATGGCAAGACGGGTGAAAAATGATGGCGCGAGAACAAATGTGGATTTTGGCAAATTCGCGGGTTGTGGAAGATGGGATTTTGGAAAAATGGAAAAAAAAAAAGCGGAAAAAGAAACAGGCAGTTTGCACACACACACAGTTCCATAGTGCCCAGTCGCACGCAGCGTTTGGCGGAAACCACTGCCATCATCGAGTCATCTACCGATGACACCTTGGAGAGCAATTGTCTGTCGTCTTGCCTTGAAGCGTGCCGTTTCCAGGTCGTCAAGTAAACGAAGCACGACGAACGCTTGAGTTGACATTTGAAATATTTGTTGCTGGCCTACAACTTGTATCGGCAAAGGAACGGAGTGGCGCGTGCGAGTGAAAGGCCTCCTAAATCTCGAAATCGAAGCGAACTGGGATTTGCACTCCATCACCATAATTGCAACCTTTTTATCTTTTTACAAATAACCTTTTGATCCCACGAGAAAGTTGCAAATTTCGCATACAAAACTGAATGCCAAAGCGTTGATTGTTAAATGGTTTATTGCTTTCTAAAAGTTCAGTTTATAAAGTTCAACTTGTTAGAACTGGTTGTACCGAACGTTCAATAATGGCATATTTTAATGCTGTGTATCACGAAGTTTAAGTTGATATATTGCAATAGATTAAATTAGAAGACAGTTTCAGTATAAGTGTCAATTTTTTATTTCTTATTGCACATTCATTGTAGTTAATTGTGAGGGTTAAATTATTTAAAAAAAGACGGAATTATCATAATAATTTATTACTACGTAGCAGGATCAGTCTTAATTTCTCGCTATTTATTTTTTTTCACAATTTGTGTTCCATATTTCGTAAAAAATATTCAGATAATTTTTAAATTAGAAAATATATCGTCACGTTTTATTTTACTTTTTAACGATTTTTTTATTATTTATAAGCCATCTAACCGATTTTGCATTTTATTGAAAACATTGAAGTGACTTTTAGGATGAGAACAAAAGATAAAAAATTTCACTTTGAACCATACTTTGTGTAAAATGCAACAGAAGAACAAACAAAAGTAAACTAAAAACTAAAAAAAAAATAAATAAATAAATAAACTTATTTTTGCTTAGAATTGACGAAAAATAAAATTTTTTTTTAGTTTACAATTAATTTGAAAGTGCCAATTTTTTATCTATATAACTAAAAGATTTCAATCTGCATGAGTTTCATCTTTTTTATTATGTTGTGTTATATATCATAGTAGGAAAAGAAAAAAGAAAGTTGAGATGTGTAGTCACATTTGTGACTAAGCGAATTTTTAGTTAGTCACATTTGTGACTAAGCGAATTTTTAGTTAGTCACTAAATAAAGATTTTTTGTTATTTTGAAGAAAAAAACTTACAAAACTTTTACACTTAAAATAACAATCTTGCTGTATGTCCAAATTTTCTGTATTTTGCTAAGTTGAACACTGATAAAATACAGAATTTTTTGCTTTGATACATTTGTCTTTCAAAATTCGATGATTTCTTACTACAAACGTGTATGAATCACAAGAAAAATGCTCATTGACAATTTACGTTTTTACTGATTTTTTCATGGATTAGTTCTCGGTTTATGATGAGTGGATCTTTTGTGTAGTAGGTACAAACTCGGCCTCTGAGTGCGATTCATTCACACATTTGGATTTGAAAGTACCGAGTGACTGGTGCTCTGTTTTCGTGCGACATGGGCGAAACCGAGAGGTGTATGCAATATTAGACCCAAGTGCAGAACTTATGGAAGATATAATTGGCACTAACTTTGTGAGTTAGTATGCTATAAACCGCGTCCCATTCTCTAGTCCTAGAAGAAGATACCATTCGACTTAGGCCTACAATCGAAGAAAGCCCCCATTTTTTTCTTTTCGTGCACTATACCTAAAGAAATGCTTGATGAGGCACTTTCCATTCTTGCTTCGCTTTCTCTTTTTTCGAAAGGTGCTTTTTTTTTGCGTCGAAATATCGTTCCGAAAATCAATATTTGTTATAGACGACGACGTGCGAGGAGGCTTTTTGAGAAACAACTTGTGAAAGAGCAATGAAAACGAGTCAATTCTCTTTTTTTGTTTGTTATGTACAGTATCTTTTCTTTGTAGTTTTTATTTTTACCACAGTAGGTTGTTTACCTATTGTGACAATAGGTTTTAGCGACGAAGAAACGGTGTTCACACCTTGTCTAACGTGTGCTCTTTTATACGTCATTGTGATGATTGAAAACCGTCGTCGTGATGGTTGTGGAAAAAGGTATCGAATTACTTTTACAGGTACACGAGGAGGTGAAAAAAAAAATCACACCGTTTATTTTCTTCATCTCAACTGTTGAGATTTATAGATGGTTTGCAAATGAATGGGTTAACGAAATTGATGACGTATCTCACGCCTATTTGGAACCATTTGTCAAGTGAGAAGAATTGTGATTCCAGTTATTACAATTCTTTACGAGCCATCGTATGTTTCCTCAGTGGTTCGTTTCACGATTGGTGGGTCGTTGATCTCGCTTCTTTGTCGCCTCCCCAAGGAGCATTGGGAACTCTTGTCCACCCTCAAGTGTGATTCTCCATCCGTGGTCAGCTATCGCTAACTTACAAATCTCTTAACTTTTTCCTTGGATATTTATGTTTCCCTAGAGTGTCATACTGTTTTTTTCTTTTTCTTTTGCTCTTTTTGTACTACTAAGATACTTTTTTCTTAGCCGAAGGGTTAAAAATATTTTTTTGGCAAAAGGCTTAAATTCCAAAAAAATGTAAAACCCGTTGCTCTGGGTTAAAGATTAAGAATATTCGTTGTATCACTGAGTTTCGTTTTAAAGTGTTTCAAGTAGAACCTTAGTTTGGGGATAAATTTGACTCTAGAACAACTAAAATGATGGGTTTCGGGAGACCCTAGTTCAGTATTTTTTAAAAAACAAACATATTTATTTTTTTCTGTCTAGTATTATTTACATTGTTAAATATGATAGTTATGATGTTTAATTACAGTCAGCGACATTTTTTATTACATTTGTACAGTTCAGGATATTTTTTGAAGTTTACGAAATATAAAATAACAAGGCATAAATTGAAGAAATGTTTATGAACGAATTATCTGAGGTATTTTTTGTGGTTTTATATCACAACAATTGCTTTCTACATAAACATAAATAAATAAATAAATAAATAAATAAATGAATAATCAAATAAAAGTGTCATGTTTTCTTTAAAATAACACCACGATAAAAAAGTGACGAAAACATTGGCAAACCAGACATTATAATATTTGCTGTTTAGATGCTTGATAAAAAAATGTCTAAAACATAATAATATTTTACTTTTATTTCATTATATTGCTAGTGTGTTTAATAAATAATCGTTCGTGTTTGAGTAATTTTTCTAATTTTACCATATGTTACAAAACGGATCTCTTAAGACCCATCATGGGTCATAACGTTTGAAACGTTATGACCCATTAAATATTTTCGTTGTTCTAAGGTTAAATAAATACAGTAAATTATATTAAAATTTTTTTTTCAACTTTAAGTCTTATATAAAAAAATAAAAACATTTCTTTATAAATATGTGCTGTTTTACCACATTTTTAAGAAGCAAAGCTTGAATTAGTTTTAGAAAGCAAAACTTTGATATATAAAAGTTTATTCATATATCAATGAATAAGAATGGTTTAAAATGCTCGATAAGAAAACACAAGTTTTTTTTAAAACATTTTGCATTGTGAACAATCGATCATCACCGTTTTTTAACTTCGCTAAAAAAAAAAATTGTTTCGGGTTCATTTGATTACACGTGCTTCATGATCTAAAATTCACTCCATGCCGTTCTTGTCAAAATTTGCATATTCAAGCGATCCTATCGAATCGGAATGTTCTTTGGCCCATAACGATGAGCTGCATATTGATCTGGAAATGTCGGGTTCAAAGGGAATTTTTGAACGATTTTCTTGGGGAGAATATCGACATATCAAGTTGTAGAAAAGTAAAAAGGTATACAAAAGTACGACTTTTGTATAGTTGAAGCGAATCTTAAAAAGTTATACGGATTTTTCTCGAGCAACACAGGGTTTACAGTGAATAACACCAAAGTTTTTTTTTGTTATAAGTATAATTTTATAACAGATAGTGAAATTAATATACAGTATATGATATATCCACTAAGTCTGGGATTATACGTAATTCTTGAATCGATGTGTCAATTATATTGACCCGACTCGATATGTATACATATGTCAAACAAATGTATTCATTAATATGATTGACACCCAGTTCAAAATTCAGTTTTTATGACGCATTATGCTGTGTGATAATATTTAAAAGTTTATATGAATACAACTAATTGGTTGTGTGAGTAATAAACGACTTAGTTGAGGTGATTACATCCAAGTTGAAAGATCATTTCGTTTAACGTTAGCCACTTAAATTAGTTAGAATAATTTTTTTTGTGCATTAGGACATATTCTGTTGTAATATCTTTAAGCCAAGTTGTTCATATAGCAAATGTTGAGGAAGAGCGTTTAATGACTGTTTTCCACGTGAAAACTGAGGTGTTGACCGTATTGAACGTCAGGTTCAGCGAGTAGCGAACACGTCGAGGGCAACTGATTCGTTCATTCTCTTTTGCTGAACTTTGTCCTGGTGATAACGAAGCTCGAAAATTTGCAACTCGATCATTAATTCAGGAGACCGTTTGATCCCGTTGAAACGAAACAAGTCGCCTGTCGTGATTATCATGTTAACATCATTCGCTGCTTGAAGTGACTGGAATGAATTAACTTGCTTACACTCTTTTCGCTTTGCTTTCAGAGAGACATTTGCGACAGCTTAGATATGAAGAAGACTTAAAGATTTAAGTATTTTATTTTGGTGTACAAAATAACTGCAGAATTGATGAGGTTTTAAAACACGACTTACATAACTTTTTTGTTTCATTTTCTTTTCTGAATGTAAAACTTTCACTTTTGTAAATCTTAGCACTTTTGTAATGCAGCGGAGTGTGCTTTACTATGGTTATTACATATTTGTACGGTCTAGCACGGGGTTGGAGGAGGGGACAGTTAGGTTAGTTAAAAATAATTAAAAACCGCGTTTTGACAACAAATATTTTTGGCTGAAATATTTATTTAAAATATTTAGTTAACTGTTTATTTAGATGGATCGGTTTTTTACTCTCAATAAATGGTTGCTCACGTAATGAAGTATAGTACACTGTACGTAGGTATTTATATATAAGAGAAAAGCATTTATCTTTGTGTACAACAATGTGTAGTGGCTTGAAATGGCTTAAAATATAGGTCTATCGTCAGCAAACACTTGACGAGGAAAAACGGACCCTTCGTGTTACAAAAGTTCAGAATTGACTGGACATTGATCCGTCCAAATTTGATACAACAAAATGGTTCCCAGCCTATGTTCAAAATGTCAGCTATGTGGGTATCGGAAACCTACCAAAACAAAGAGCTAAAATTAGGTTAAATAAAAAAAGTTAATAAATAAAAGAAGTTAATAAAAACGTACATTAATTATATAATTAATGAATTTGATAGACCAGTTATGTTATTAAGTACGTTTTTATTTTTAATTCCACCTAACTCTCAACTCCATTAACCAAGTACAAGCCAATAACGCCACAAATGGATCTGTCAGTAAATTAAAAAGTATCGTCATTTTTCATGTTCTACCAACAAATAAGCGAAATAAAAATAGACTTAGTTTTTTGCTTCGGACGGATCAATTTTAGTTTTATAAGTAATTTTTTTAAAAGAGTTTTTTGTTTAAAATAAGACGATTACTCCTTTTTAAGTCTGAGATTAGAATATTTTTTTTATTTTTTTTGCTAACAATGGTTTTCTTCTTTACTTTACAAAGAATGCACTGAAAATGGCTAGTATCTCTCGTGAGCTACAGATATTTTTCACTGAGTTTTGGAGCTTGTTTTTATTTCAATAATACTTTATTGTAACTTCTTTTTAAGTCATTTACGCACCTGTATGGTGCGTCGGATCGTTCGTTTTCTGATTATCTTAGTACTATATTGGATTGGAAAAACACATGAGGGAAGGTTGTTGTTAGGAAATAAGTGTGAAATGGATGATAAAAACTGATGGAAAAGATTCATTTTAGTACTTTTTTTTTAGTAGCCAGCCAACTTCGCTTTTGACAGTATTTGCTTCTTCAGGATCCTATACTTTCTTTTGTAGGATTTTTTCAAACTGTTAGAATCGATGATAATGAAGGCAATCTTCATGTTGTTTTGGAAAAAACGGTACGTTGAAAATCGAAGTTTAAGTGTAGTGGCAATCGGGACAAATTACACGTTTTGGAGCACACGTGTTGATTATCGAATTCAAATGACAAAACAAAGAGACAAACGATGATCAATATTCCAATATTGGTGGGATCGACGAACCATCACAGGGTTGAAAGTGAAAATTTTGTCCATTTTATGTGTGCGTGTTATTGGGTGATGTCGACCAAAATATTAGTTTATCGACAAAATATCGTCAATATCGATTTGGTCAACAGTCAGTGTTTTGAGATCTCTGGGTAAATAGTATTTTGGGTTTAGTTGTTTTGTTGTGTGCTTTGCATTAGAGAACGATTATGTTGATGAAAGGATAGCCTCCTTAAATCCTATTAAACGGAGCGAATCAGTGAGGAATGATTGTGGTTTGCCGATTGAGGTTAAAGTGTTTGCCTTAATGTTCCTTCGCGAGTAATAGAGTGAACGATTTTGTACCAAGTACGTTTGCCTTTTGGAGACATTTGGCTTTTAATGCGTGCAATCCTTTCCACCACACGCGAGTGTAAAGAAGTTAGAATTACTGCCAATTATTTGGAAAGACAACGTTTGTCGAGTACATTTGGAGCTTGTGCTGTGTGATCGAATTGACCGAGTGTGTAACTTCCCTAAGACACGTATACTATTCAGTAATTGTCTTGCTAGAGTTCGTGGCAGTCAGAATGTGTCGAGGAAGTAAATAACGTAAATTGCTTGCACTCCTTGGCAACATACTGCTGTCATTTTGTTGTGAAACGTCTAAAAACTTAATACGGTTTGAGGGGGTGGTAGGAGGATGGAGGTTAGTATAGGCAGTTTCCTTTCATTTACACACAAAAATTCTTTTGGCACGTTTTCCAGAGGTGGCGGAGCAGATATACACTCAGCATTATTTTGGCACGTGTGCTTGGCAAGCATTTTCCATTTGGATGTTGACCATCTTGATTTTACGTCGGCGATAGCGCATTTCCAATAAGCGTAAGACGTGACCTCAACCGAATTCCTTTGTGCTTGGTACAGTACAGTTGAAAAGAGTGTCACACATAAGAATGGCCTTTGCTTTTGCCAAGGTGTTCATTGTCATGGAAAGTATTTCTTGGTGGGTCAAGTGCTGATGTCGTTTGTCGAGCTTGCAAACAACCGTGCCAAGCCCAGTGTCCTTGTGACCCGCGAGTGCCACCGAAAATTTCGAAGGAAACCGTACTTGACTTTTATAGACGTCTCAAAAGACAACTTTTTTTTCTTTTGCAGCAAATTTAGCTGCAGAGGCTGCTTTTTTACGTCCATGACTAGAAATCTTCTCGCGCTGGTGTGTATATGTACATTTCGTTGCGCGCAGTCGTTTACAGAGTAGTCAAATGATGCTGGAGATTTCTTAAACTTGCAACACGACTCGCCCTTCAAATGAGAAGGGAAATGTTGTGACTAAAGTTGGTAGAATCTTTCCTGTTTTAAGAAATACATTTTTTTTTTACTAAAAACTACTTAAAGAAGCACATTGGTAAAACACTAAATCCACTACTTTTGAGCTGGCCCGAAAATATTTTAAATGATCACTGATAAAATCCAATGCAGTATTGTGTACTTATATGTTTTAAATTTTGATATTTAAATTGTACATACATACTGAATATCTTGGTTGATGATTGTATACTGTATATGCTTACATACTTTTGTATTTATCTTATTGCATATCTGTATATAAGAATATGTAAGTACGTGAGTTGCTAGCTGTAATATGTTAATGAAATATACAAAAACGAGTATATTTATGCACACAGAAGTAGGGTAGCTGTTTGGTTATTGGACTGTACCAACTTCCGTTAAGGTATGTCATTTGACCGTCATCACGGTCACATGAATTTATTAAAACAAAAAATGCTTGAACGATAAGATGAGGGGGAAAGTAATGGGAACAGGGTTTTATGATGCAGGAGGAAACGGGAGTTCTTTGAGACAATTTGCCCCCGCAGTGCCAGACCTCGAACTGAACCCCGCGGGAGCAGGTTTTCTCGGGGTATTCCCGTTTCTTCCTGCATCATACACAGAAGTAAATATATTTTTTAAACATGCAAAAGGTAGTAGATTTTTGTTTTTTTTTGGAACTTGTGATGATTTTTTGTGTTGGAAGTATGAATAAAACTAACCAGGATGTTTCACGATTAACACCCTGGTACGAGACATAGAGGATTTCCGGGTTAGTTTCAATTACTATTACATGAATAGCTATTTTTTCTGTCACTAAGTTAACGTTTGATAACTTACATAATTATTTGTCCCTTGTGGTGATGTCAAAAGTTTTGCCATATATTGAAAATTTATTTCCGCCGTTGTGAAAGACTTGTACGGTTCGTTAAATTCTGCAATGCTTATAGTTATCGTTTCTCATATTGCACTACTGCTTTCAAATTTTCAATGTTGGCAATATTTACGAGCTATCCTTTTTTTTTTTTTTTGTTACCAGTTGGCTATTTGGTAAACATCGAATTAGGTGATGCATTGGTTTTCAAACGACTAAATCCACTGATGTGAAGGTTCTTGGTTTCGATTGAGGTTAATTTGATGGTCACTCAATAATTCCCACGCGAAGAAGAATTCGGTTGGGAAATCGGGGAGGCATGCATGCTTGTTGACTTTTCAGCATTGGAGTTAATTTGTGCAGAATGAACCTTGTATCCGATTTCAGAATGGTCGGGTGAATCGCGTTGTTGATTCGAGCATGAATGGCTAGATGTCTACTCGATTAAAATTTGTGCTTTTGTTATCTAAACGGGAACCGCTGACAAACCAACGCCACACCATACCTTTTATCAGTTTGCTGTTGACCTTCCATTATCGCATCGGCTGATTTATATGGTTTCTTCTGGTTTGTTTTTTAATATTTATTAGATATAAACGTGAAACCATTGAATGTTTTGTACAGATCTTGGTACGGAAAGTTGTTGAAACTGATTACAGGTTCGTTGAAAGAATGGAAGTTTCATTCATTCCGATCGGTAGGTGTGTTTGAATTGAGTTTTCTTCTTCTCGCAGGTGCAAATTGTTCGAAAGCGTCTTTGGTGCTGCTCCCAGATAGGGTGAGAATTTTCACAAAGATAATTTATCACAGATTTAGCGAGAGAAAGGTTTCCATTTGTCTTGTAGAAAACGGAATAAAGAGAAATCCTTGACGCGTGAAAGAGAATTACCATTCCAAAAGGCTTGCATTGTGTGTGTACCGTGCTTTGCTCTTATATTGTTAATTCATTGAATTAAGGCGAATCTAACTTGTAAGAGAATAATGTCGACAATGAAATTATCAGTATACAAGAGACTTAGCGAAAGAGAAGTGAAACTGGTTGAAGGAGTTTTGTGGTAAAGTTAACGTGAACATGGATGAACTATTACTTAGAAACCAGATATAGTTATTTTTTAAGGAAGGAATACACAGCCACGTGATTGGTATAGTAACCACGGGGAGTCGAGAAATAAACTGTTCACATCATGTTACTTCGCAACATTCTTTGGTATGAAAAACTCAAACATATAAAAATTATATAAAATAATAAAATAAATAAATATATATATACGTATACAAATATGTAGTGAGCTGTTCTCCATCATGCAGCTTATTGTCGTGAACTGACGAATTTCAGAATCATTCTTATGCGCTTTGGATTTGACAGCTTTTTATTCTCATCCGATGTTTACCCTCGCCTCACGTTGTTATGGTGATCCTGGGGGATTACCATAACAACGTGAGGCTTGAGGATAAACAGAAAGCGTATATCACAGATACATCCACAGATCTGGGATTAATTATTATTATATTTAATTTAATAATTAATTTATATAAAATAATTCAAAGCTACACGTTGATGTGTAGCTCTGAAACACTTGAAATCCACGGGAGTATACGTCACGGTTACCACAACACGATTGTAAACAGAAAGAAATTAAGTAAAATATCAATAAAATACTTCTACCCCCCATTATTATTGACGGGTTCACTTTTAGTTTGAGTATATAAATATAGAACGGAGTAATGTTTTATTTGTCTGTTCGTGGCGCGCGTTTTAAGATGTGCACAAAGGGTTGTGTTGTAAAAAAAAATGTATCTTTTCAACGAGAGTTTTTATATAAGTACGAAAAGTGGAGAAAAATCTTGTAAAGCCATTGAATTTCATTGCCAATTCGGATGCCTGTTTAGTAGCACTACAACAACACAATAACGGTGGTGCGGGACTCGTCTTTTCACCCAAGAACAACAACCTTCTTTGTCGTAAACATTTGTCTTTTTCTCAAGCGGGACTAATAAAAACTCACGTAAATGTGCAACTTAAGAAGTTTTTCTTCTTCTTCTTCTTGCACTGTTATTTTTCTTTCATCCGCACTGTTTTTTTCAGATTTTTTTTTTTATTGTTTCATATTTGTTTTTTTAGAGATTGAGAAACAAAAACAACTTTTCATGATAAGAACATGTAAGGGACTATGAACTTTTTCCGAATTAATATTTCAATACAATTTTGTTTAACTAATTAAAATTCATATTCACAAATCCCAACTTTTGTACTTAGCTTATCTGGGTATAGCATGAAAGGTTATTTGTGGATACAGTAATAGTAGTAGTACAGTATTACATAAAACGACATTTGGTTCGTGATGAAGTGAAGTTGATTTTTGCGTGTTTAGTTGGATAGTTTATCTCCATTTGTAATCTCCAATAACAATGAACTATTCAGGGATCGAATTTAGTGGGCTATCACTTTTAATTTACAGCCTTGACGTATTAAATATGGGTGACATTATCGAGGTGGATCGTTTCTTTATTGATTTTGAACAAATTAAGCGAAAACGTCGAACGAAGGGAAAGCTACAAACTAGTAATAGTACAACGTGCTGTCAAAATTGTGAAATAAAGATAGGCCACCCTTTATCTCCAACCACCCATACACGTAATCTACGAAACTCGTTAAAGGCCTATATATGGCTTGTTTGGACGAATCGAATGAGAAACTACGCGCCGTTAGTTGGACGTTATTAAATTGGGTTAACATCTGATAATAGGTAACCAATCAAAACCGACGCTTAAAATAGGTCTGGAATTACAATGTTTCGAGAAGAAAGTAAAACGTTTGAGAGTTATCTCGCTAATTGATATATTAGCCTACCTAGTGGAGATTCACGAAGCTGTTAATGTGGCGTTTAAAGTTGGGACGATGATTGTAAATTAAACGCTAATTGAAAAATTTCTGAAAAACATTTGAACGGGATATTGAAGTTCACCGAAAACAATCAGAAATGCTAGTTAATCGGTATACAGGATGATTTTAAATTGAATTTTTTTTTTAAAATTAGTACAGTTATCATTCGTTATCCGCAACTTCGTCAACTGCAGATTTTCAGTATACGCGGTATTTGAAATTTTTGCTTTGATTAGTACGTTGTTTTAATTTCAGAAAATTAATTTAAGAAATTAATTCAGAAAATGAATTAAACGGTGAATACTACTGCTTGAATTTTCCGCCACTTTTAGTTTATATTATTTTTCTAGGTAATGTTACGTTGAAGATTTCAGCAAGACTAATTACAAGAACTCTTCTCGTTGTGATTGGTGAAACTTTTTTTTTGTCTTGAACTTAGCTGACAAAACGACACGCCAAGAGAATTGTCAACAGCAAAACGATTATTGATGAGATCGTTGGCAAAAAAAATAGACCAGAGTAATCGATTATCGTTTCCATTGAAATTTTTTATAGTCATTCTCTTCATCCACAACCTTTTCATCTTTTCTTTTTTTTTAGGAGGGGGAGGGGGTTATATGTAGAATAGAAAAAATACGTACTCCTAGTAGGTTATCGGTTGTAATAAAGTCAGTTAAGAAATGGTTTCTATAGTCACGTTGAATAGACGCATTCTCCCATTGAAGTAAAAGCAAGTCTGTGCTTTGCGTACTGACATCTGCACGTTTTCAATAAATCGCGTTTTCATAACAAACTACTGTATTTTGACTTGAATTCGCTATTTTAAAGCAATTCGCTTAAAAACGCGATCTTTTGCAGTGAGTTCTGCGTGTTTTGAAGAGAAAACATTTCAACATCTGTTTTATTCCCTCCCCCCCCCCCAATTTTTTCTTGCGGTTTTTTTTTCGTTATTATTATCGTTGTCATCATCATCGTGTTACGTTGGCAATTTTGTTTCATTTCACACAATGGTCTCATAAAACCATTTTCTTACATGCTCTTAATTTTTATTTTTTTTGTGAAGAGCAGTTAAAATGATAACGGAATGAAAAAAAATGGTGATATTTGATTAGCGTTTGTTGAAACTTTTTCCCTTCTAGACTCCCATTCGCTTCAATAGGAGTTGTAATTATTCTCTTTTTTTTTTCAGTGCAAAATATTTTCTGCTTATTTTTTTAATAGTTTTTTTTTTGTATGTTATTTTTTTGTACGCTGAATTGTTCGCAATTCAAGAAATGGTAGCTTGAAAAGATTTACGGCTCTTTTGTGACTAGTTCGCTATACAGGCAGAACGTAAAGAAAAGGCCATCGCCGCCTCCACCTCCATCAATGTCGTCATCGGTGGCATAAACATTTATTACACTGGCCTTTCCTTCCGCTTTAGACATTGCCATAATTCACGACGACTAGAGAAAAGAGGAACAAATGGACGGGTAGTGGCAAGATTTTCATTTACTCCGATAAGCTTGTACTCTTGTATAGGACTTTCATTCAACTGCGAGCGCTGAACGAAAACGCTAGGGACATCTTAACTGTCCTAGATCTCAAAACGTTTTAAATGACGATTTCCACGACAAATGATTAAAACGACTAAACTTTTGGAAAGTTTAACATTGTTTCGAATATTAAATTAGATAATCCTCGAGTTATGAATAAACACGCTAAAAACATCTTAATCCCTGTTTCAATTCTTAAAAACGTATTTTTCACGACAAATCAAAACGGTCAGTCTTCGACGGATTAGTTCAGTTTTGTCTATTTATATAATTAATTATACAGGTAATTCTTGATTTATGCGTGGATTATATTCTCCAAAAACCAAGCTTGATATTTTATTGGTTTGCAAGATCTCGAAATTTATTAGACGACAATCTTGACAATGTATTTGAACAACCAAACTTTGAAGTGGTGGTTCAGTTTTTGTATATTCAATTATATAGGTTAGTTTTTGATTTGTGCAAGTTATGCAAATTTATCGCCTCAATCTTAAAACTTATATAAAAGGTGAATTCTGTACGGTTGATTTATGTACGGTTCCATGAGACTATTATAAGGCAATATTGAGTTTAGGATATAATACCACCTTGAATAGGTTCTTTACAATGGTTATATTTTCATTGAATTTGAAATAAAATTTCACGGATTGTTACATTGGAAACTGAATCATAGCTACTAAGAAATACTTAAAAAGTTGTACGTAATGTCCATTTAATCATAATCCAGTGTGGTTGTATTTATTTCCTACGATTGAACTGGAAGAAATAAAAATTGAACAAACACTAGATATCATAAGGCAAGATGTTGTTAAAACAGTGAATCTGTTGATTATCAGTACTATCTAGCAGAGTAGTTTTAGTTGTTTGCGTGGTTAACTTAATTACGAAGTTTAATAACGACTAGAATTACTTTGCTGCATAGTATTGGTGATCTACAGTGAAGCATCTTGCCTTAATATCTATTTTTGATTCAATGTTTATTTTAGTGAGATTGTTAGAAATAAAATCATTCTGGATTATGACTATATGGACCATTTGTCTACAACTTTATAAATATGATTTTGTAACTAGGACTCATAGTTTTTAATGTAACAATGCAAAATTTAAAATTTCAAAGTAAATGAAATTACTACCATTTAGTCACGGAGCAATTGTAATTCTGTAGGCAGTTTAGTGATAAGAAGGTGTGAATGGTGTTATTTGATCGGTAAAAATATATAGATTAACAATATCGATGTCACCCTTTGGTGTGTTGCCTATAGCCGTGATGACGTCATCAAAATGGTCGCTGCACTAATTCTAATAAATTGAGATATCTAAGGTTTTATTTAACCGATTTTAAATTGCTATAACTCGTTAGAATGATACAAATATTTCCTAAACATCATTTCATATGCATCATGTGTGAATTTCCAACGGTATTTGAGCTACCAACGGTATTTGGTCTATTTGCATACAAAGCATACTTTTGAGTTATCGGAACGGTTTGGAAGCAAAATAACACACACAAAGTTTGGTTTTCGCAAATAATAAATAGGGCATGTCTAAATGGAAAACTTCTGAGCTTTCCAAAAAGCTGTGGCAAGTTGGAATCGGTTAAATAAGTTCGGAGATAAAGCGATTTGTTTGTTTCGGTGCAGCCAACATTTCCGTCAGTACTCGTGATGACTTGGAGTTATTGTTTCAAGACATGTATGGTACAGCCTTATTTAATGGCACGTATTTATATTATTATATTACATAAGTATTATGCAATAAAATATTTAACATGCATCTCATAAAACAATATAATAATTCTAGTGTCTGATGGATCAAGAATACAAAATTAGTACTGTAATTAGAAATTGTCAATATCATCTTCACTAAGTTTTTCATCCTCATCACACTCAAGTTCTCAATTTGGAAACACATTGTCGCAAAAACTTTCATCACCACCACACTGGCACATCTCGGTACATGGCAGGTTAAAAGACATGCATTTGCATGGTGGTGAGCATCTACC
>JAQIWH010004231.1:0-17520 GCA_034695005.1 Cryptops parisi | reverse complement strand
ATATATATAAATAAATAAATAAATAAATAAAAAAATAAAATAACTGGTATACTATATTTTATATTTATATTTATGTATATATATATACTATTATTTATATATATATATATATAAATAAATAAATAAAAAAATAAAATAACTGGTATACTATATAAATAATATCTCTACATTGAGAGAATCTTTTCTTATAAACAATTGTCTATAAAAGTGACCAATGTTTACAATCATAATTCAATTTCAATATGTATTTCACATGATGCTTATTTTAAAGCAAAAAACTAGTATCAACAAAAAAAAATTCTAATTAACTATCAGCTTAAAAATTAATTGAACCGAACATTTTGTTAATATTCTTGCATGTTCTGAATTGAACTTGACCAAATTTCACACATTCTACGATTAATTTTACTTCAATTGAAATAAATAAAGGGAACAAAATATAACTTACCTCGAATATGGTTAGCGTGTCACAAAACCATAAACCCAGATGATCATTTTAAATGAATTCCAAAACTTGGTCGTCTGTTAAAAAGGCAACGCTCACGACACAATATGGATGAAATGTAAAAGAATGACAATATATGTTAAAAGTATTCACAATGCTCCGGACGTATTAGAATTGTGTAGTTTTAATTTAGTTTTACACAGCATACAAACAACAAGCATAAAATTTGACAAATTAAAAATTTTTGTTTTATCAAGTCTCGCTTTTCCATAAAAAAGACCTATAAATGGAGTCCATCGTTTCATGTACTTAATTCGACGGATGCTAGGGGGACGTACAGCATCCGAAAATTTTAAACGATTCCAATAAAACATCTGAAATATAGACAAATCGCAATGACATGATTTTTCCCTCTTCGAAAATCTTCCAATTTTACTGGAATAAATGCATAAATTCGGTGGACACTATTATAATAATCGATTTCAACTCTGATAACATATGTACATGTCATAGTGAAATCTTCAAAAAATTTCGAGCCAACGCCTCTTTCTCTGCACACATTGTCAAACAATAAAATTCTCGTGTTTCAAGAAACACAAAAAAAACAAACTTCCGTTATCAAAAGACCAAACATTGCTATACATAAAAAAATAATAATTATACAAGAAAGAAGTCATTTAAATGATACATAAACCAATGCAAATAAATTAGTACATATGTAAAAAAAACAAAATTCAAATCTTAATCGGTTATATTGAAAATAAACATGTCATAATGATGCATATTGTAAAACAAAAATATGAGTTCATGTGTCATACAAAAACAAAAATGAGCGCAATAACAATTAAGTCAATAAGATGTTGAGAAAGTACTGACAATAACTAAAATGTCAATGCCTGAAAATATACAAATAATGATAAATTGTTAAGGCCAACGGAGAATTTTTAGCGTTTCTTTATAATTGTCAACGTGTACGTTTCTTGCGGTGATGCCTGGAAGGTGCTGGCGCTCCTGCGCCGACGACGATCGTTCCGTCTTGAATGTCCTGCTGGGTAGCACTAGTGGTTTGTTGCAGCTGTTCTTGAGCGTTGAGATGAAACATGATGTCCCGTAACTGATCTCTTAGTTCAGCCACTTCCTGCGAGTTGGATAATAACAATGAACACATTCAAAACTAATGATAAAAGTAACAACGAACACATTAAGATACCGAGTCACGCTTTTTTGACAAAAATGTTCACCTTATTTTTAACTTCTTGAATTTCCGTCATCTGTCTTTCGAGATCCCGTACTTTAGTCTGCCAAACTTGCTGGTTTTTCAACAAGCACTTGTTCATCTGCAATGGAACAACTCGATATAAACTTTCAATTAACTATTTGTTTTTATATATATATACATATAAATACAATAATAGCCGACCTCCGTTTCATCCTTCAGATCTTTAGAAACGATGCTCAATTTAGACGACAGCTGAAATTGAGCAAAAAAATATACGTATATACATATAAAATAAATATTTTTAATTAAAATTAAGATGATACTATTTTTTAAGCATAATCACCAATTGCACTTTCTTTTCCTGAGTTGCCTTCTCCTGGATCGACGCTTGTAACTGTTCCTGTAACTTTTTGCATTCGTCGACGCTCAGCTTCGTTCGCTCCTTCAACTCCTCAATCTTCATTAATTCAATGAACAATCAATCTCATTAATTTCTCAACACACTACAATCTCTTAACAAAATTCTAAACAAAATAATTTCTTTATTTTATGAGAAATTATTATATGAAAAAATTTATTAAATACAGAATATAAAATATTCAGGGTGGACCAAAAACCAGGCTATTTTTTACGTATTAAGTTTTTCCACAAAAAAACAAACAAAACAATAGTACCTGACACAAGCAACAATAGTGAAAAAATAGTACCCGACTTTTGATCCACCCTGTATATGAAATTAACTTCCCTACAATGATATAGAAAAATGTATAAAATGCAGAATATAAAATATATAGAGTGGACCAAATCAAGTACTATCTTTGTGAAATAACATGTAAATAATACCCGACTTGTGGTCCACCCTGTATAATATGACATTATCCTGCCACGAAAAACAAATACAAACACATGAAAAAAAGAAATATTAAATATAGAATATGAAATATGCAGGATGGACCAAACGTCGGGCACTATTCACCGTATTTTCGCATGTAGGCAAGATGCGTTTTATACAAGATTTTAAACAAGATGCTCCCTAGCTGTGTCTTATTCGTTGGCGTCTAATATAAAAATTATAATAAACAACTAAGTACAATAAAAAATCATCGTTATATATATATATATATATATATATATTTCTCTTAGGTATGCACCACATTATAAATTCATGCAGGCTTACTATAGCAACCAGGTAAACAACGATATTCTCGGGGAAACATTCGCCATCGCTAGGCGGCGTATGTTTACAGAGCTAACATACGCCGCCGGTAGGTGGCGTATGTTACACCAGGGCAATCATCTAGTTTATTTTATTTCCGGTGAAAATATAACAAAAAATATATGAATTGAGTGTGTTATTTGGGGACTTCAGTATCTTCCAGCATCTTTATTACAACACACATTACATTAGAGCCAATCACAGCTTAAGTTTGATTGTTCAGCAAGCTGTTTCTTAAGTGTATCTCATGTGGGCGTCTTATAATCAAGTGCATCCTACGTACAGTAATACATTTTTTACTCAAACCCCTAAAAGTTGCATCTTGTGATTGTGGAAATACGGTAGGTAGGTATTGGTTTCTTCACTGAAAAGCACCCGACTTTTTAGTTCACCCTGTATAATATAAAGTTAACTTGCCTGCATGTGAGCGTCCTTTTCAAATCGGGCGATCCGTTCTTCAAAGTAAGCTCGCTGAGACTCGAGCTGACTCGTCAGCAAATAGGTGTACTATTTAAAAACAGTATTGTTATTGTCACAGTGTCCTAAAGTCATTTTCTACTCGACAAAGCAAATTTCAAATTCGTGCTTTAAGGACATTGTTATATGCAATATATACAAAGCTAGTAGTTAGCCTGTGTTATAGCATGGGAAGAGTGATAATTATAGTTTGACCAACCAACTCCATCTAGTGACAGGATGCTACACCTCAACCACATCTGATGTAAAAATTCTGCGCGATAGGCTGGGCTAAAGCGTCCACGAGACACTCACAGAGCTGGGCCATTATTATTATTATTATTATTATTATTATTATTATTATTATTCCTATTTACATTGTGCTACAACGTACCATAATTTACTAATTTCTTACTTTTTCTCAAAAAATAACCCCCTGATTTTGTCAATAAAACAATGCTTTGAAATTCGCAATATATTTCACCAAATAGCGACTTTAGAAACACCTTGTATACTAGTGTTAAAATTCGTTAAAAAATTGCACACTTTGTTACATAATGAGATAAAATCCTCACCTCAAGCTGGATGGAGTCAATTTTTTCATCATGTTCCATCTGCAAAAATAAAAAATAAAAAATATCAACTCGTCAACATAAACTCGACACAAACAAAAACGAGCAACTAGAATGGCAGTTCATACGTTCCTTCGATCTTACCAACGATCGTTCGTCCAGCTCGACTAATTTGCCGTCAGTCTTATTCTGCACAAGTCGATGAACATAATTATCCCCAGCGTAATCCCAAACACGATTATTCCCTAGCTGCATTGCGTACGTGTGCTGAGTCTCCTGGAAATGCCTGAAATTTACAAGTTTCCTGTTACATACACCTCATTTATTATTCGTTATTGATTAATTAATTTTTATTATTTGTTTTATATACAAAAAAGTGAAAAGAAAAAATTTAACTTAATTGTGAATTATAAATGTTTTTTTAAGCATACGCTTCACATACTGTCATATACGGATATACTCTATGTTACATCACACCTAATGCAAAGAATCCATTTTTGATTTCTGCCTATTTCGATTTATGCGAATTTTGATTTACGAAAATTTCAGCTTACGCAAATTTAAATTTATGCAATCGTTGAATAATTAAATATTTGATTTATGCAACGATTGTGATTTTATTTTTTAATTATGCAAGTTTCGATATATTTATTGATATATGCGATATTTTTATACATTGAACTTGATGCGGTTTTTGAATTATTCAAAGAAACTTGTGAGATCCTCGTTTCGTGCAATTTTTGGTACATTGAGCTATACAGCATGATCTCGTAAACAACTATAGATGGCAGTATATGTTCAATTCCCAGCTCACTCTCACAAACTCACTCACAAGTGAAGCTAATATAAAGAGTATTGAAAAAAGTAATGCGTTTTTGATCCACCCTGTATATGAAATTAACTTCCTTACAAAGATATGAAAAAATGTATAAAATGCAGAATATAAAATATATAGGGTGGACCAAATCAGGTACTATATTTGTGAAATAACATGTAAATAGTACCCGACGTTTGGTCCACCCTGTATAATATGAAATTTAGTATGCAAGATGCATTTTATACAAGATTTTAAACAAGGTGCTCCCTAGCTGTGTCTTATATTCGTTGGCATCTTATATATAAATTATAATATATAACTAGGTACAATAAAAAATCATTATCTTTATATATATATATATTTCTCTTAGGTATGCACCACGTTCTAAATCCATGCAAGTTCATTCACAAGTGAAGCTAATATAAAGAGTATTGAAAAAAGTCCATTACTTGTATGCATGTCCTTCAATATATCGACCACATCCTACATGACCGCAAATTAGACAGATCCAAAGGTTCTACGAAAAGTGTCAAAAAAGTTTCAAAAACACGCTAAATTTTAACACAAAAAAATGTCACGTGAAAGTTGAGAAAATAAATTGGAAGACGTTACCTCTTGCGAATGACACTGAAAACATCGGTTATCGGCCGTGAGTTCCGGCGTTTGACAGTAGCGGCAAACTGGGCAACTGAAACGAACGATTTCTCACGATTAACACGTGTAGAAGTGAATGTCAACATACAAGACAGGAAGGGAAAAGCATTTGTGTCAATACAATTTTCATGCATTGGTGTGCGAGAGGTTGTAAGATGACAATTTTGTTATGGTCAATTCAATTTTTTTGTAGAGATTTAGTGCATCGTAGAAGCATGAATCTCCTTAACCTGAACTATTTGAAAATTAACCATTAGTCAATCAATTCCTAGTTAACCATTTTTATAACTACGAAGAACTACGTTAAAATGCAAAATTTAAAGTGTGATACACAACAAAAAAACACATTCAGCGGCAACGTTGAGGATGTAAGGACTTACTACACAGGTCCATTTGAAGCCCTGATACTTTTCCATGCAATAGAAAGAGATACGTTATCGTTGCGGAAACGAAACAAACAAACTACATTCTCGAGAAAGATATTCAACAAAACATCACCACTAATCGGATGTACGGAAGTAACAACGTAATCATCCTTTTTTTAAGTTACACGACTCAAAGAGATACAAGGAGTATATATTAACTAATTATATAAATTAGTAGCCGAGTGTAAAAGTGTTAAAAAAAAAACGAACCTATTAGTAATAAATAAGAAAAATTATAAAGACATGCATGCATCATCAAAAAATCTCCATCCCAATAGCTCACCTGCTATCACCCCATTTTGATAGACAACTGCCATGAAACGAATGGTTGCAAAGTATTGTTAAAATCCCATCCACGGATTCGTCCTGCATTGACATAAAAATTAAGTATGCACATTTCTAACCCGCTACTAAAAAAAAAATTATATTATTGTTGTTTTCCTACCATTCGTTCTAAGCAAACGGGACACGTGGGTAATTCGGTGTGACCGTCCAATGGCAAGAATCCAGCCTGAATATAACAACAACAGAAATGAAAATTAAAAAGTTGACATAGAGCACCTTGGTTCCCATTATTTCCGTTGAGTAATGTCTATCTATATACTATATAGCATTCTCGTATTTCAGCATTGAATTTATTAAAGCCGAGCGGAACAATCAGGGATTGTGCATACTCACGTGCTTTTCCGTAGTCTGGAAAAGCACGTAGGCGCGATCCCCGATTGGTCCGCTTAGCTGTAATAAATTCAAAACTGAAATACGAGCATGAATTATAGAATAGCAACTTCTGCCAGCAATAATTTGAAGTCGTGCAGCAACTTGAAAAGCAATTTTATAATGCAAACAAACACAGTATAGCGATGTTCGATTTTTTCAATTTTCGATTTTTCAATTTCAAATTTTGTCGTTTCTCGATTTTTTTCTCGATATGTTTCAATTTTTTTTATTTTAAACTTTTTCGATTTTCAATTTTTTTTTATTTTTGTATTTTTATTTTCAATTTTAAATTTTCGATTTTTTCAATTTACAATTTTGTCATTTCTCGATTTTTTTTCTCGATATGTTTCAATTTTTTTTATCTTCAACTTTTTCGATTTTCGATTTTGAATTTTTTCTTGGATTTTGAATTTTCGTCGTCTTTTTTTTTTCAAGTTTCTATTTTCGATTTTTTTCAATATTTTCGATTTTCAGTTTTTTCAAATTTTTGTATTCTTTTTTTTGAATTTTGAATTTTCGATTTTTTTTCACTTTTATATTTTCGATTTTCAATTTTTTTTTCTATTTTTGTATTTTTTTTTTAATTTTCAATTTTCGATTTTTACTCTCAACTATAACAAGTGTGGCTGCACCATGTTGTGTTAAACGTTACATTCGAAGAGAATGACTGCCCAGTGTTAGATTGAACGTTACAAAAAATCTTTGTAAAATTTCGTTTACAAAACAGGTTGCATTTTTCTTCTGATGTACCCTCAAACATTGATGTTACTCACGTCAAAAAATTCAAATTGATTGAGGAGTTGGGTTGAATAACGGCGTGACTCAGAAAAATGTAATTTTGAGAAAAAGGGTGAAAACTTCTGGCACCTTCAAATTGAAGATTAAAACAAAATTCCTGTCAACTGTATATTTACACAAAGAAAATGAACAGGTTGTGCAAACAAATCTTTGACAGGCCTCAAGTTACGGGCTAATTTAAAAATGCAATTACACCGTTATTCCAAACATTGTGCTAATTTATAAATAAACGCATCGACGCCGTTTTTCCAAATTAACTATCTTTTCCATTGTTTCGAAAGTGAAACGACGTAAATGGATTTACGTCGCTTTTCCACCAAACTCCTCCTCGATTGAATTTCAATTTAACCGAACGCAGAAATGTGAAATTAAAACCTACATCCTCTTCTTTAGTAGTTTCTACTCTTGCAACATATACTAGATGACAAACTTCTTGCTCTATAGAGTTGAAGCGAACACCATTGAATGCTTTGTAAAATTCATCAGCTGCTTCCTACGAATATAACAAACAAAACATAAAAAGAAAAGTATATTAAAAAATTGCACTAGGCTTTTTATGTTGACACCAGCTGTCGCCCTATGTCTCAACTGACCATCACAAACCAGTTAAACTAATATAAGCCTATAAAAAAGAATTAAAAATTTTTTGGTACTTGTGTCTTAATATACAGCCAGTGGTATGAGGTCTATAGTTTAGGTTAATTAAAACAAACAAAAATGTATTAATTTTATTATTACCGATAAAATTGTATCTGTTTCAAATAATCTAGCCTGGTATCTATACTCAATTTTGGTTGATTAAAAAAAAACACCACCACCAGTGGCTGTAGGTTAATAGACATAAGTACTACCCATTTACACATTTTCTGCACGAGCACGTACCTGACAACGAAATTTGATAAGCACCATATATTGATTCGGCGTAGCGTCTCGTATGATTCGTAAATTTTCTATCTCGGGACTTGTAACGAGAAAACAACCTCCTTTACAATTGTATTCTTCGTTTCTTTTTATAACTAGCGTTGCATCGATGAGACTACTTACGAACAAGGAGCAGTGAATTGAAGAAGATCGTGACTCGTCATTTGAGCAGGAACGGCTAAAATGCACAACATTTCACTCCTGGCAACGTCGTCCTTTAGCAGCGTCATTTGACTACAACGACATCATGATCCGGTAAGTCATATACTCGCTCTTCATTTAATATCAAATACGTTGAAAAACTAAATGCTTGGCTCACTTTTCTTTATATAGATGAAGAATTCCTTTTGTCACTTCTACGAAAGGATTGCCAGAAACGAACGAAATCTGGTTGCTATTTTTCACTTTCTTGTCGCCATCGTTCGGATTTGGAGACGTTTCCTTAGACGACGGGCAACTAGTGGTTGGCGTTTCTAATTCCCAACAAAAAAATGACACAAACAATTTACGATATCTTCGGCAACGTCTCAACTGTTAAATTGAGGAATCGGGTGGAATAACAGCGTTAACTCAAAAAAATATGCATTTTACGGAATAATGACGTAAGTGGATTTAAGTCATTTTTTTTCCACCCGATTCCTCGATAACATCAAAAGTTTCGGTATACCATCTTGAGAAAAAGTTTCTATGGTTATATTGTGAATTTGCCTAATCCCTCGATGCGTCTTTTTGAATTCTTCAGATAGCTCGATTTTCTCCGTACGTTCATTAGGATTGCCATCGCAATGAAGCGCTTCGTTAGTTTGATTAGCTGCCATAGTAGCGATGATTTTCGGAGCTAATAAAAAATATATTTGAAAATATATTTTTCAGTTATTTCAATATACAAGAATGATCTACCACACACATCTCTACTCGTTGTACACTCTTATAACCTGAAATTACTTAAAATGTTGTTTTGCTACTTAATTGCAATATCAGAGGTTTTATGATGTAACATTACAATAATTAAGCATCGTAATGATGAGTTCATAGTATTCTTGTCACTCGAAAATCTTGTGACAATGAGTTCATAACATTATATGTTGACATCAACAAGTTGTGTTAATAGTAACAGGAAGTTGAGTATTCCTGTAAAAATGGAATATTATCATAAGTTGTTTGCGAAACCATTGACGATTGAATTACAATGCAATTTTTACATCCTTTGTCAGTTCTCATATTTCTTGTCTATATACAAGCACTACATAGAAGCATGTATATAACAACATCATTTCAAAATATTTACTTGACGAAAACAAAAACATCACTGAAAAAGTCACAATGGTTCAATTAATGTCTTTATACATAGGACATACATTCAAAATTCATTCAAGGACTAATTGTCATAATAACATCCAGTTATATCAAAGCCTAGGGTTTCGACAACAACAAAAAAAACCACAAATTAAGAAATCGATTTGAGAAAGCCAACGATATACCAGTGTAATGTAAATGCGTCAACAGTGAACATTCATCAGCAATTTCCAGGCGAAAAACGCACATAGAAACCGACATAGGGACCAAAAGAAGACGTCGTCGTAACACGGTTCTAGTCACAAACCAAGCAGCGGCATCGAATGAAGAAATGTGTACTTCGTATCAAATGAAAATAGATCGATTTATTGTTCGTCAATCTACTACCCACTCACGAATGTTTATCAACTTGCAAAACGATGACAGCCATTTTTAAAGCCTCATTAAATGACAAAAAATGAAATCGAAACACTTCTTCTGATAATGTTATTTAGCGCATTCCGTAGTCATGTTGCGTCTTTTTATATCATCCGCATATGACGTCATGTTGAAACTTAACGTAATAATAATTTATATCATTATAGTAAAAAATTTGTAAAATTAATTTTTTTTGAACCAGAAAATTTTTAATAATAAGAAATAATAATAATAAGAAATAATAATAATAATATTTTTAAGAAATAATATTTTTAATAGCTATGCAGTAATTTTATTCATTACTAGTTGTATGCTTGTCAAAAATGATGGGAGGCAAATAATTCAATTTATAAACATGATTCATTGTTTTAACTCATGTTGCTTCGCAACATTCACGTCAGAGTTAGTATTTTAAGTGTTTCATACTTCATCTTTTCATTAATTACTGCTTATGTTAGTGTTGGTTCGGTAACACATTTATTAGGTTGTTTGTTTTTAGTTGTTGTCATGGAAACAGTCTGACACGGAAAGACGCACAGATAGACAAGACACTTAACTTTTATATTGTTTAATATATTTTTTGAAAGTAATTTGAAAAAAAAAAAGATTCAATTTTCCAATCGAATAAAATGGAATTCGAAATTTAAAATAATATGTAATTCAATAACAAAAAATTTTAAATTAAATTATTTAAAAACATTATATATTTTTCATAATATAATATTTTATATAGTCTATCTATTTAAATTATAATTTTTATACATATTTTAGTTTATTAATTTATAAATCATTAAATATTTTTTTATAATAATATATTAACGGACAAAATATAATATATTTATTAAAATAAATGAAAACGAAATAACAAAACTCTAACGAATGTTGCGGAGCAACATAAGTAATATCAATTATGTTTACAAATTAAATCAATTGCCTTCCGTCATTTTTGACGGTCATTCAACTCGTTTCAGATAATCAGCACCATGACGTCACTTGTGAGTAGTAAAAATAACGTCATCATACGGAAGCTTGCACCAACTAGAATCATAAAAAAAAAATGTTTTAATTTCAGGTTTTCTGAAAAACTCAAGAAGCCGTCCATGTTTACTAGGAAAGCGGACGACGACGACGAACGTGATGTTGGAAGGCAAAATAGATGTTTGCGAGGTAAGTAAATTATATAAATGTCATTTTCCCGTGTGAGACACAAATCTTCTCAAAAACGTCTTGTCGTTGAAAATGGAATTCGTTATACGATGACATTAATCGAATACGCGATAGCATTGAATTGACGGTTTTGCTCTTCGCGTACAGAAGAATCCAATGATCGCGCGATGTTGCTTATTATTATTATTTAGGAAATAAAAATTGAGTGTGGGTTGTCATATAGCTTTGTTTGATACAACAAACAGGTGCAGTTAATCACAAACCACTTCTGTAGTATATTAAACGAACAAAAAAATAATGAATGAAATAAAAGGTTCGTGAAACTTGAATGAGACTTAATTAAGCAAGTGCATAACCTTGAAAACTAAACCATGAATGGTGGTTTTTGATTTTTTATTTCATCTTTTATTCAAATTATCTTCTTTTTTTTTCTCCCGCCGCAAAATATTGATTTCCAATATGAGACAGAAAAACGAGAGATGAGTAAGTGTAGTAAATATATGATGATAGTCAATGAGTAATAGGGTGTGTTTAAATCAACAGAACTATAGCGCTTGTTTCACTCCAAACATAATCCGTGTTTTTGAAGTAAAACAAGTTGGTGTACAAAATAAAAATCCGGGTCAAATTTGAACACGGGCTTTAAATTCAAGAGATATTTTATTTTATGTTTCAACTATCATTTGTAATATCTTTTGAATACAATGGTTCATTGGTTTTTTTGTACAATGATTTTTGTTTTTATTTTTGCAAGGTGGTCATTGGAGTGAAAAATTTTGAATGCCATTTTCTGACAATTCTCTGTTCGCAAATGTCATACAAAATAATTACTTTTGGCAACACAGTGCTTTATTTAATTGACAATTTGTAAAAATTTTGTTTCGTGTCATTATTCCCTCCTAAACGATACAGTTTGATAACTATTCACATAGAATTTATATTGTGAACAATATTTAATTTAAATTATATGGGAAGATGTGTTCTATAGTTTATAGAAAATATGGCGCAATTTATTACAAGGGACTTGAACATCCGCGGAATTTAGTATCCGCACGGAATCCCATATCTGCGTGGAATCCCTGGAACCCTGGTGGATACCGATCAATGATCCACTGTACTCTTATTGCTTTTGAGCCACCCTTTATAGCAGAATTGTTGTTTAATATTGACTACAATTAAAAGCTATTTTAATTTATATATTCCTAGATTATGTGATATTTTTTTAACTAATAGACTTTCCTATTTGATTATCATTTACTATTATTATCATGTACGGGGTGGCCCAGAAGTAATATGGGTAGATATGTCTAGTTTGTCTGATACACTATTACTTTTGGGCCACCCTGTACATAATAAATTATCAAACAGGGAAGTTTATTTGCAATCAAAATTTAATTTCTATTTGATTTATTAGACGACGTTCTAGACCTAGTGTATGGTAGGGAATGGTTCCATATTACCATATACAAATAAGTCAGTACCACACTTCTTTTGTAATAGTAGATATGAGTAGGATTTTGTTTTTGTTTCACCTCTATACCTTATTTTACTTCTGGGACACCCTGTACATAATAATAATCAACCAAGGAAGTCGATTTGTAATCAAAATCTTATGTGATTTATTAGACGTTCTAGTGTTTGGTAGATTCCGTGTTTTTAACATTACCTTATACGTCAGTACAACACTTTTGCAATAGTGGGATATCGGTAGGTTGGTTGCTTTTTTATCCGGTTAAACTTTTGCAATCTAATTATTTTGCATTGCGGTGGAGTAGGAAGTTGATGATGGTTACGTAACTGTTTGGCAAGAGTGTGATATCATCATCGCTATTTTGTAAATTTATCCCGAAGAACGAGGGTGGCGAATTAAGTGATAAAGATCTACCTCACTCGTAAGAGAAGTGATTCATTCGACACCATAAAGTTCACCACGGATGAGAAAGTTAGCCAGAACAATGCCCTCGAAAGTTGATGTTTGCTGCTTTAAATGGCGAGGAAAAACTTTCCGCATTAAACCTACTTCAAATAATAATAATAATTTATTTTTATATATATATATATATATTTTGCTTTCAGTATGTTGGCAAAATTTCAGAAATGGTATTTACTGGAAAATGCTTTAAAGGGTTATGGAAAAATAAAAAAGCAGACCTATAAAGTGGAACCAGAAAATCAGCAGAACGAACAACGTTTTGTAATACGTAATTTGGATCTCGATTTAAAATCTCTTAAACTGCACGATAATAGGCTTTTTACAATGATTGAAACGATATTGAAACGTTTAGCGTGATCCAAATTGTAGGACAAACGTGAGTGCGATTAGTTTTATCTTTCCATGCTGATCTGGCCTGAATGTGTCTTTTTTCTAAAAACTATATCATCGTATCAAACTATCGTATCTTGGTATTATCGTGACATATTATATAAATTGAAACACTAGTATAATATGTCATGGTATTATCGAGTGACTTCACGATGCTTATATATACTAAAACTATAGAAAACATTACATAATGCAATTGAAGAGTTGGGCAGTAAATCCACTTATGTCATTCATTATTCCTTAAAAATGCATGTAATATTGAATCGATTTTAGATCAGTGTCTATAGCTTAAAGACACTGAGGTGGTTGCCTATAATTTGCACTTTTTGGACTTTTTTGGAGCAAGAATATGGAAGGGGACTTATTTGTAAATGTGAAATTTTTGTGAGTTCTTTCTTTTTGTCGCTTTACATCCTGGTCGTTTCACTTCCAAAACAATGGATAAAGATATACCGATCTTTGGAAATGCATTTATAAATTAGCCCGTAACTTGAGGCCTGTCAACTAAAGTTAACAGATTTTTTTGCAAAACCTGTTCATTTTTTGTCTTCTATAAATGAACAGTTTAACAGTCAAAAGGAATTTTTTGTTTTTAATCTTAAATTTGAACATGCCAGAAGTTTTTGTCTTTTTTCTTCTTCTCAAAAGTACACTTTTTTTGAGTTACCCTGTAATATTCCACCAACTCTTCCATCGCTGCTAACACAGTTCTGTGGAATCAATGAGAATTTCTGACTCGTAAGCCGTTTTCAAGTGTTATAATTTATTCCACACCATGAATGAAAACAACAACCCTGACCTACTGCATGATTGTTCCTTTACATTGGAGAGGAACACTTGTGTTTTCATACTGTTTTATATTCGTGTTAATGCATTCTTGTCAATAACTAAATCGGTGATCTATGTGAGTACTAGAAAGGAAAATGTTAAATCAGATGGAGTTTGATAGATATATCTGTTTCCTGTGACTTGACGCGAGTGCTAATTAGTCCGCCTATATGGACCAAACATGACGCGGGACTGATTGTAATTTGTCTTTACTAGGTACGTACACAATGGGTGCTGTATAATTGGGGTCGGCATTTCGTTCCCTTCGAGGGCTAGATAAATTACGAAAATTGAGTGTTATTAGTGTTTTATATATCTCGTTTTTCATTCGTAGAGAGAGAATAAGTGGGAGAAAAAAAAAGCAGGCTTGTAGGTAACAAGATCGAGTTGTAAGTCACTAAGTGGTATGACTAATAATGTAAAAGACCAGCTACCTGGTTTCGGACACTAAATCTTAGGTGTTGGGACAGGAGTATGGGAACACGTCGTTAATGACTGGTTTGTGATGTCATGTCCAATCACCATATCCGTCGGGTTATTGGCAATTAAAATTTTCAATGTACATCAAATTAAAAAAAATTTTATTTTTTTTTTTGGCCTGTAAAAAATAGCGGAAACCTTCGTAAAGGCTGAAAGAGGTCACTTGGTCCTGGCCACTAAAATGGGACAGGAATGAAACATTTTTACGTTGTTATAACATTAACACAGTTCGAAGCGGCTGCCAACAAAAGTGACTAAGAATCGATACACATGTGTCTATTGGAATCGTTATAGAGGATCATTTCTGAAGTTAAACGTGAAATAACATACAGGGTGTTTCGGGACTTTCGTTACAAACATCCAGGGCAGGTAGGGGGGGGGGTCTGAAAGGAGCAACTTTCTTAAAAGTTGTGGAACAAATAGATTAAAAGTGCTTTCTTTGTATACTGTCAGATATGATATATTGTATGTACATACACAATGCAAAGAATCCATATTTTGATTCCATATTTTACTTGTCGTTTTGTTTTGTTTTTTTTCAAATCGTTTTCACTACTTATAAGAAATTTTTGTTTTTAATCTAATATTTTCTGGTGTTGTTTTATTTGTATGTATTCATGGAGAACGAATTCATAAATAAATGAATTTAATAAAAAAAAAAATTTTGCATGTTTCGAATTGTGCGAATTTAAATTTATGCGATCTTTGAGTAATTCGATATTTGATTAATGCGAATTTTTAGTAATTTCATTTTTGATTTTTGCAATTTTCGATTTATTCATTTATTTATTTATGCGGTTTGTTATTTATGCGAAGGTATTATGCAGTTCTTGTTTTATGCGTTTTTGGCATATTGGACTATACAGTGTATTCATATAAACGGCTGTGGATTGCATTATACGTTCAATTCACAGCTTACTCTCACTCCCTCACAAGTGAAGCTAATATAAAGTTTATATAAAAAAATTGCATTCACCTGATACAGATGCTCAAAATGCTGCTTGTATGATGGGCTTCACCGCATTACACGCATGTTGTGTGGTCGGGTAGCAAACCTTGCAATCCTATCAGGCAACATATCGTGCATGCATTATGCTATTTTTCAGAATCTTTTTTTTTTTGCAAGGAAGAAAGTTACTATCATGCATCATACCATAACATAGGTAACATATCATGTGATGCAATATTTTCCGGAACTTTTTGCACGGGGGAAAGTCCTCCTTTCGGAACCCCGTACATGCCCTGAAAGTTTGTAACAATAGTCCTGAAAGACCTTGTATATTGTTGATAGGCCATGTCCAGGGGCTTTGGAGTGAACCCCCATTATTCGCAAGATTATTGGAAATACTTCTACATACAGTATTTTATGAACAAATAGTATTTTTTAATCAACCCCCCCCCTTTTTTTTTGTGGAAAATCTTGCATACTGGCCTGGTTGTTGACATGCACAGTTGATCATTTTATATACAAGTCAAGCTTCATATAACAAAGCAGCTGTTCAATTGACAGATGGTTGGGATTATTTTAGCATTTCCACTGTCTCGTTATGTTCAATGGAGTCGAAGATTTAAAGCCACCCATGCCCTAACCTTAAAGTTGATGTCAATGGTAGCCTTTGTGGAGAGAGAGAGAGAGGACATCCATCTCTTTTTAATTTCTGCGGCTACACCCTTTTATTTCCACATTTCGCTAATTGACGATGACGTGAATTTCTGTTTGGCACAAAGGAAACCACAAACCGCACGAACTCGTTTTTATTAGTTTTTTTTTTGAAAGGATGGGCTGGAAAAAAAATATAAAGGCTAACAGAGATCACAGAAGTCAAAGAGTAATTTGGATCAACAAGAAGAAATGGTGAGAAAGTGCTTTTACAGTACATCATATACACTTATACAGTACAAGATGCATGTCATACAGCCTCCTATGAGGTTTTGCCAAATTTGGTGTATGATGAATGGAATAATGGGTTGGTTTTTTGTTGTTTTTTTTATGTGGAGAGTGCATCAGCAACATTTGTTTGAAAAGCTATCGGTTAAGGTTAGCGGATTTCAATCGTATTGTTGTTTTTTAGCCGTTTGCCTTCGGAGTGAAAAATGACTAATTGGGTGTTGGAACAATAATTGTCAAAGTGGTTGACGTCTATGAATGCTTGCTGCGTTTTATCTCAAGACAAACAAACATTGACGTCAAACATTGATACTCTTGACGACGACAAGTCGAAAAGGATTTACTGTAAGGTGAACGAGGTGGTAAGGCTTTGAATTTTTTGTTCATGTTTGTTTGAAGGATGTTTAGGTGGACCTCCTATACACAAATCAAAATTTCACACCGTATTAAATATGGTATTGAGGGTTAAATATTTGTCATAGGAATATTTATCTTGTAAAAAAAAAAAATTACAAGGAAAAAAAATGTTATTAAAGCCATCTGTGAGAAAAAGTTTGGTAGTGTCCAGATTTTCAAATGGATCGTCTTAAATCATAGTGAACTAACTCGTTTTTTTTACAGTTTTGGCATGAGATCGAAAAACATACTGAGGGCCCAATTAGTGAGCGTTACAGCGAGTAACCCTTATGGACAAAGTGCGAAATCATCGTTTTATCAAATTGGAGTACAGTACCCTTTATATTAGCTTCACTTGTGAGTTTGTGAGTGAGCGAGCTGGGAATTGAACGTATACTGTCATCTACAGTCATTTATGAGAATATAATGTATAGTTCAATGTACCAAAAATCGCAGAAATCAAAAATAGCGTTAAGTCCAGTGCA
>JAQIWH010004230.1:0-17521 GCA_034695005.1 Cryptops parisi | reverse complement strand
CCAATTGTATTTTCCTCATTTTATAAAAATTTCGATATAAATGCGATTTTCGATTTGTGCGAAGTTTTTGCAGAACGTCGCAAAAAACCGAAAGTTACTATTGTTTAGCTTATTATTTTTATAAAAGATAACATATGATTTCCTACCATTGATGGTCCTAAATCACAACTATTGTCCAGACACATACAATATTAAATTCAGATGTGACATTTAGTGAATTTTTTGGCATTTTAAAAACTGTTCGTTTGAGACGTTTTCCGCTGAAAAATTTAATATATTATTGTATTTCGAAACAAATTTTAAAATAAGTTCTTTCATACTTGCTTTCATTTATTTTTAAGATAAAATTAAATTGAGTATAAATCATAGAATTGAATATTAATTCAACGCATAAAAAAAAAAAACGACGAGTTATTACGTTTCAAGTAGGTTTACCTGCAATTACGTTGACTTTTTGTAATGACTTCTTTGTTTATGTTGTGTGCATGTGTACACAGAGTTATAATCATCGAATGACTACTTTGGACTCGTGTTTTTTTTTCTCTCTTCTATTTGTCTCCATTCATCTGTAACCTGTGACCCATGTGCGTGACGCATGCGCAACTCCCTTTCATCCGGAGGTCAGGAGAGGGAAGTTGAGGGGAATCTTGGGAAGGGGGCGGAGCTAGTTTCCGTCCTGACCATCGATCACCTGTCACTCAAATACCACCCCCGAACCTGAGCTATATAGACCACAAACTAACAGAGGTTCAAAAAAAACATGAACCAAGAACCACAAAGCAAACGGAAGTGGACACCAACCCAAACAAACAAAAAAAATCATATATTTACAAAAAAATAAATAAATAAATAAATGAACAAAACATTGAAAAATTGTGATTCATGTGGGCGGAATAGATTTAGAAAAACAATTCGAATCCATTTTAGTAACTATACGTAACATTGAAAATGTTGTATCTTTTCACGTGATTTAATCGATTTTTAATTTTTTTTTTAAATAAAAAAGAAAATTGAAACCTTCCACGTGCGATGATAATTACTATGTACAACACATATAAACACGAACATTGTAAAAAAATTGATATTGACAGTTAATTAGTGATGAAAAACACGACTCGTGTGATATTAGTATAATGGTGTGATAACAACCTCTTAAAAAGTCTTGACACCATCATTAGTATTATTATTAATGATTGGAATGGCGTCAATTTTTATTGACGATAGATGGGTTTGTAAATTTTTAATGGAATTATATTTTGCCATAAATATATCGTACAATTGATATTTTAATATTTCATATACAAATAAGGTTGTGCAAAAAAAAAGGTGCGAGTATGACCTCAAATCTTGACTGGATATGGCAGTGAAAGCAACCTAGTGCGGAGCTTTTCAAAGTTCTCTTTGTTTTACGAATTTCGTTTTAAAAAATAAAACTATTTTATTTTTATAATTAATAAAAATAATAAATTTTATTAAAATAAAATATAAAATAAAATAAACTTTTAATTACAATGTGAATTGTAATTTAAAAAATAACAGAATTTTGCACGAACTAAATTTCGCGAATTCGCTTATATGCGGTTTAACGTTTTGTTTTTTGTTTTTTTTTAAATAACTTTTTTTATGATTATTGTACGCATAAAAATTAAGAAAAATAAATAAAAAATATTAAAACAATAAAAAAAAAGTGGAAAAACGACACCCTCGTTTAACGCGAAAATTCATTTTAAGCGAATCTCAGAACGAATCCGCGCGTAAAATGTATAATTGTTGTGAGTATACTTATAGTGACAAAAATGTAAATTAAACAAAATATAAAAAATAATACAACATATAGATAGTTAGATCATAATGAAAACAATTAAAACGATAAAGACGAAGAAAAAACAACACCACGAAAATTAGTTTTACGAGAATCTCTCAGGACGAAATCCCGCATAAAAAGTACAATATACTTATAATGACAAAAATTTTAATAACATCTAACCTAAAAAATAATTTGAAAATATATAGTTGAGTCACGAAGAATCAAATAAAATAATAAAAACGTAAAGAAAAAAACACCCCCGAAAATTCGTTTTACGCGAACCTCAATGAATTCCCTAAACTAGATTTTTGTAAAATATAAATTATTGTACGCATAATAATTGTACGCATAAAAAACAATCAAGATAAATAAAAACGATTAAAAGTCTAAAAAGTAACTTAGAACAAGTATGTCAAAATTGTATGATGTGAAAATGAAAAAAATAAAATAAAAAATGAAGTACATTTAAAATGTTTATTTAAGCATGTTTTTTATATACTGTCATATACAAATATGTACATACATAATGCAATCCATTTTTCGATTTATGTGAAATTTGATTTATGCGAATTAAAAACTTACGTATATTACGTAAGTTTTTAATTCGGTAATTTCATTATCCAATTTATGCATGTTTTGAGTAATTCCAGTTTTATTTATGCACATTTTGATGTATGCGAATTTCGATTTATGCGACATTAAATTTATGTTGAGAATTTTGATGTTTGATTTAGGCAAGTTTTAAATAATCCCGTTTTTTATTTCTGCAATTTTCGATTTATTTATTCATATATGCGTTTTGTTATTTGTTTTTTTTTTCACATTAGATTTACGCAGTTTTTTATTCATGCGAAGGATTTGTGCGTTTTTTGATACATTGGATTATACAGTATATTCTCATAAACGACTATATGACAATATACGTTCAATTCCCCGCTCACTCACAAATTCACAAGTAAAGCTAATATAAAAGACTATAAAAATTGGAAAAATTGAGACCCCCATTTCTCGCAAAAATTCTTTTTAAACGAATCCCAGAATTCGAATTTACCGCATAAACAAATTTTGTTTTTTTGCAAAACAAAAATTGTTCGCATAATGATTGTACGCATAAAAATCAATCAAGATAAATGAAATCGATTAAAACAATCATTGAAAAAACGACACCCTCGTATAACGCGAAAATTTATTATGTACGCGAATCTCTCAAGACAAAAAAACCGCCGTGTAAATTAAAAATTACTTGTAATGCCAAAACAAAACAAAAACACAATTTAAATATAATACATAAAAAAAATAATAGAAAATATAGGAAGTTAGGTCACTGTTATTCCTATTTTCGCACTGGCACTCGGGACCCTTTTATCAATGACTATAGCGTGACGTGGTCTGCGTGAGTTGCAAGACAATGTCCTACCACCTGGCTGTTCCCAAGGAGAGTGCACCGATGGTCCCCCTTTATACCTTTATATACTAAAAGAGAGGGGAACACCCTTATTCATTATCATTATCATAATCGTCATCGCTATTGAACAGTTATCGCCCTTCAGTTGAATGGAAAAATAGAAAACCTACGAAAAGAGGGGGTACAAGAAGAGATTAAAGGGAGGGGGAAGGCAAAAACCAGAAAACGACAACATGGAGGTGTTAACGAAACACTTCGTTACACCTCAGTAAATTAAAGTACAGGGGAACCAATCGTGGATGATCAAGTCGCTCTCTTTTGTCACATGTCACTAAATATAAGCCTATTTTCGATCCAATCAACGTGTTAAACACATATTGTAAGCCTCACAGGTATTCAGTTTTATTTATCCTAATAATAATAATAAAAACCAGCAGTTCAACTTTATATACACACATACCTCGATAGATTTATGACGTTCAAACACGCTAATGAATGTTATCTACAGTAACAATCGTTCGGACACGAACAGAAAATATGTGTTACTGTATATAGATCTATTTTCTTTTGTTGTTTACAAACTCACGTGACATGGGTAGTACATCGTTTATCCGTTTGTCCACTCCCAGAAATGACCCTTTTTAAAGTTTTTTGTTTGGCCTAACAAACAATAAAAGGCAAAAGGTTCACAAAGGTGATGATGACCTTCTCCAAGCTGTTTGAATAGTTAATGAATGACAACGAGTAGAGTGCAAGGCAACACTAGGCAACCTTTACTACAGTACTTGAAACATAGTAGATTATTGTAATTATAATTTTTTTTTTAGTGTGTGAAAATATGTCATAGGATATGTACTAAAAATGTATGAATTTAATTATTTTGATAAAAACAACATTCACTTTTTATACTCTTTATATCAGCTTCACTCGTGAGTTAGCTGGGAATTAAACGTATATTTCCACCAGTCGTTTATGAGAATATATTGTATAGTCCAATGTACCAAAAAAACGCGTAAAACGAGAACCGCATAAATAAAAAATCGCATAAGTCCGATGTAAAAAAAAAATCGCATATATAAATAAATGAATTTTAAATTTTATTAGAATTTTACAATTCATTCACAATTTTTCAATGTTATGTATCATTAGTGCATCACCATTGTTTTTTTTTGTGTTAAGTGCTATCATGTTGTCAACTGTATTTTACTGCATTTATTTCAATGGGATGCAAACAATAATAAAGAAATAAATAAATAATTTTTTTACATCATTATCATATTTTGTTCCCATTGAATGCACAATAAAAGTATAATAATAATAAATCGAAAATAGCATAAATCTAAAATGAAATTACTCGAAAGTCGCATAAATCAAATATCGAATCACTCAACGATCGCTTAAATTTAAATTAGCATAAATCAAAACGTGCAAAAAACAAAATGAAATTACTCAAATACGCATAAATTGAATAACTAATCACTCAAAAATTGCATAAATTTTAATTGGCATAAATCAAAACATGCAAAAAAATGGATTTATGTATGTATGTTATAGATGTATGGATGTACATACAGTATTTCTGTATATGACAGTATATAGAGTATATGCTTAAAAAACATGTACTTATTATATAATAACATATAATATCACAAACAATATAATATTATTGCTGTGATAAAATGTAAAAAAATGACGCATAATGTATATGAATCAATTATTATACAGGGTGTCCATAAATCATCACTACTAGTATTGAAATTGTAATAATTTATGGTCACCCTATATATAAAATCACAAACTTATCTGTTAGTGTATATCGCTTGAAATCCACAAGGGTATATCATAAATAACAACGTGAGTGTAAATGTTGCCGGCAAAGTAACAAATCCAGGTACTGTATAAAATGCATATCTATAGAACGCCTGGTTTGTTTTTTTGCAAAGTATGAAATTAGCATTGAAATAGTTAAGATTTTAGACTTAAATTTAGGTCTGAATTTAAGCTTAAAGTTTTTTTTAAGAGATAATTGTGACAAATTGAACTATTCTAAATATTTGTATGTTATTTCATACTTTGCCAAAAAAAAAGCGCTAATCATTCTATACAATGATTATAGATTTTTTACTTTGTAATACAAACACGTTGTACGTTGTAATATAAACAATAATACTCCTTCATTATGGTAAAACAAATGTAAACACTATAAATAAATAACAATGATCTTCCCATGCTACAGCAGAGTTACCTATTAATCAATTTATCTAATTATTAAAAAAAAATTGTTTTAGAATACCGTGTATAAGTTACACTATATAGTGACACCCTTTATATCCTTTGCATAGTAACAACGTTTAATAAGTCTCTATATGTTAATACAGAGAGTAAACGGTGCGTACACATATCATTATTGTTGTCGTCGTCGTCGTGTGTATCATTGATTAAACCTTATAAATATGGAATGGCAATCACTGTGACAATCCGCCTTAATCTCTACGGAAGTGCGTACCCTTCAGGGACCCCGCCAACTATCAGTTGCAAGTGTGAAACGAGGCCAAAGTTAGGCCTGTGCAAAACACCTTCATAAATATTGCACCGAAAATCGGCCTCTCTCACTCCCTTAACCATTCATACATAATTCGACACAAATCAACCGAAAACACACATTTTCACACGTGTAACGCGACGTCCAAGTACAAATAACGACATCAACTTCCTTAAAAATGTATTCAAGTCTCCCCCCCCCAATAAAAAAAAAGAAACCCACACATTTAATTGAATTTAAATTTAACATAAAATATTTATGAAACACTAATAAAAACGTGACTAAATTTATATAGATATGTTTTATTATATCATAACTATGTTTAATTATTTTATAGTGTTTAATTTTTATAGCCTTATAAAACTTTAATCTGCGTAATAATGTTAATAGCATATTTTACTGTGTAATTCTACGTTGAAAGATGAATGACGTTATCGAACTCCATCATTAACAAGTAAATTAAAAATGATTTTTTTTAAGCATAATCTTTATATAGCATCCTGTCATATACAGATATACTGCACGTAAGTACGTACATACATAATGCGAAAAATCCATTTTCAATTTCTGCATGTTTCGATTTATGCATAATTCGATTTATGTGAATTAAAATCTTGTGCAATCTCTGAGTGACTTTGCTATTCAATTTATGCGTGTTTTGAATTATTCAAATTTTTTGATTTTTGCACGTTTCGATTTATGCGAATATTATTAATGTGAATTTCGATTAATGCGAATTTAAATTTGTTGTTGAATAATTCGATATTTGATTTATGCGGGTTTTTAGTAACTCAATTTTTGATTTCTGCAATTTTCGATTTATTTATTTGTATATGCGATTTTTTTTACATTGGACTTATGTGATTTATGCGAAGAACTTATGCGATTCTCGTTTTATGCGTCTTTTGGTACATTGGACTATGCAGTATATTCTCATAAACGACTGTAGATGGCAGTATACGTTCAATTCTCAACTCACTTACTCATACTCACAAACTCACGAGTAAAGCTAATTCAAAAATAGCTAAGTATCGCAAAACAGATCAAAATTTGTGTCTCATAGAAACTTTATACATTTTATTAAATTATAACGTGAAATTAAGTCTTTTTTTTAATTAAGCTAATTAACATTAAAATTGCAACGGTGCACTTGTTTTGACTCCCCCCCCCCCCACACACACACTGTTTTTTTAGTAATAAAATTATTAAAAAAAACAACTAATATAATAAGACTCAAATAATATTTTAGATGTTTTTTAAATAATATTTTTTAACAAACAAATACGTTTGTTGAAAAACAAACATCAGTTTAAAAACACTGATGTTATCAATGTTTTAAAAAAGCTTGTAGTTGTAAATAACTAAATATTACAAAATAAGCTAAACTATATTTTATAAACTATAAAATATATCGTAAAAAAATAATTTACATTTTATTTAACATTAGAATTCTAATAGTGCGCATCTTATAACTCACCGTACAAAAACAAAACACGCATTAAACTGTATAAATATTTAGTAAGTTTTAAACATGCAATAAAAAACCGATTAAAATACCATACATATTACGTACGACAAGTATCGAGACGACAAGTATCAAGAGGCATACATATAGAGTGAAACCCTAAAAGTGCAACAGGAGGTTTTATTTCATGTTGACGTCGTAAATAGGAGGAAGGGTGAGATCGCAAAGGGAGGGATAAAGACAGAAAGAGCTTAATGAGCAAAATAACAACAATGAATCCCCCATAATTAGCGACGGTGTGGATTAATTATTTCATTAAGAGCAGCGGTTTTGGGCTTGCGGTTAAACAGAGCGAAGTAAAAGGGGTGAAGAGCGAAACGGATTTAATACGCACAAAACGTTGTTGCGATGCGATTGATTGGACTTTCGTGTTGTTTTTAAATGTATTTTTATTTGTATGACTCGATACGAAAGTGACTTTGCAAATTGCACATTTAGACATGTTTAGTTCTAGATCATGTTTAATACTAATAGAAGACAAATTTGTACGAGGCATGTTTAATTCTAATGTTTAATTCTAATGACTGGAGTTTGAAAATTACATTACATTGAAACATCCAAATGTGTGTTTAACACGAAAATTTATCATTGGCTAAAATAAGAATTAACGATGAACAAGCAAATAAAGAAAGTTGGGTTTTTTGGATAACGTGACATGTCGTGATACTGTTCTTTTGTTGCCAATAAACAAAATCCATTTTTGATTTCTGCATGTTTCGATTTATGTTAATTTGATTTATGCAAATTTAAATTTATACGATCGTTGAGTGATTTGATATTTGACTTATACGAGTTTTGAGTAGTTTCATCTTTGATTTCTGCAATTTTAGATTTATTTATTTATATACTTATATAGTATTTATTTATATATAAAAAATATATTTTCAAAAACGACTGTAAATGGCAGAATACTTTCAATTCCAAACTCACTCACTCATGTATAATAATAATTATAATACTATATAATAAATAAGTATAATATAAGTATTTTTACTGATTTTTAACAATGGTGTAATTTTGCTATAAAAACTCTGTACTTTTGAATACTAAATATGTAACATTTTACTCAGCAACACTCTATGAAAAGCCCTTACAAACTAACATGACTAATCAGTTTCTTCAAAACGACACAACATGGATGAATCAAAATTTAATACAACAAAATCTCTCACGAATTATGTCTATGTTTAAAATTTTAACTTTATAGGTCATCGGGAATTCATCAAAAACCGAGCTCAAAAAGATAAAACCACTTCGCTCACCCTAAACCGCTAACCCAACTTAAATATAAAAGATTATAAAACCCCAGGAAACTTACAACTACAGTATTGTTGATAATAAAATTCAGGAAATCATAAAACATAAAAAAAAATAAAAACGTGAAACAATATTGTTTAAAATGTTTTTAAAGAATTTACGTGCTACAACACGGATTACCTTCTGGTAGATGAATGTTGTGCGAGTATTACGAAGTCATGTCCTGTGTATACTGTATAATTATACTATATATAACATCATGGTACAGACATGATACGTAATAATTATCAATGTTAATTATTACATTAATAACTTATTGTTTGTTATAACAATAAGTTATATATCTATATAGAGTAGTTTTGAACTTTGGTAATTCGAATTGTGCGAATTGATATTTACACTATATTACGTTTGACATTACTAGCATTGTAGGTTTAGGTCTATTTGATGGCATTTACCCTGTTCAAATATTAGTTTAATTTGGATAATAGGTACATATATACATCATCTACCTATATTTTCAAAAACGCATTATTCATTACTGTACTTTAAAATGATTATTATTGTCTTTAACACGATTATCTATTTAGTATAAAAAAAAAAGTAAATAAAAGTATTTTATGCATAAAACTCTCAGCGTAATGTCTCTCGACCATTCGCTCACAAGGTACTTATAATATTGCATTATAAAGCAAACGCGTTTTGTAAATTGTTATGTAAAAATGACACCACATCTTTGTGTCATAATTCTTAATTGCGGGATTTGTTGCCCGATCAAACGAGATATAAATTAGAGGGGTGATGGGGGAGGTTGGATAGCGAAATTACCAAACAACGAATTGGTCGAGTTGAGAGTTTTCTACTACTACTACTACTACTAGTAGTAGTGCTATTACAGTACTGTACTACTACTACTACTATAAACGAAGCGGAGCAGCCTAACACTAACATTGCTGTCTAAGTTGTAAATATTTAATAGGCCGAAAAGTTAGGCGTCGTTGCAGCATTTTGTAAATCGATACATTCCATCGAGCCATTTAATAATTGCCTCGCTCCAAGCTTTCTAACTTGATCACAGGTCTCAACCGACGAATTAGTTTATACGTGTTTGCCTGCACTGTATAAATGCGCCTACGCAGTAGTACGACTGTATACATTACGCTAATACACAAATGTGTAAAGTTAACTTTTATCCTAAATCCTCCACTTGATTCCAACAACTGATTAGTTTATTTACGTATGACTTTTCAATTGAAAACTATGAACTAGAAACAAGTCATATAAAATTTATTGGGTATTTGTTATGTTGTTATTTCCAGTCCCAGAAAAGATAAAATACAATATAAGCTCCTTATAAAAAACTAGAAAAAACAAACAATTAAAAATAAAAACAATGAAAAACAGTTATTTTACTTTTGATTGGTTGAAAATTGTTCGACTTCTTTTACATTAAAATTACTTTGTTAGATGTAGAAAAGTTTAATGAAAGAAAGAAATCGAAATCAAAATAAATATCGATAAAGAATCTATAAGTACCGATTATCAATTTTTTATTCATAGTATTTGTAGTGGATTGTGCATCACTTTTTATTGCGTAGCATGTCGATAGAGCGGATGTAGTCTACTATAGATATCAATTTTGCAACAACTTTTGATCGGCATAAAGTCAATACAACAAAATAAAAATTTATATATAAACATCAAACATCATATACAGTATATCCAAATAAAAAAAAATACTTTCACTAACCGATCATAATTTTTAGGTTTTATTCTTTTTGTAAATGCGTTTTCAAACGTGAAAACAATAACAAATACCAACAAAAGTAATGATACCAACTCAAATTTGTCATTTAGTCCAATCTCATACATGTCATAGTTTAATTATTTAGTTTATAGTTTTATAGAAATTGAAACTTACAGTCCCAAGTTCAACGTGTGGTGTGGTCATGCATAAACGTGTCATAGGCCTATTTTACTTTGCTGGAAAAACCATCACTAGCGTTAATTATCTCGATATGTTAGAAGGCTTTGTAGTCCTGCAAGTTGCAGATTTGCATCCAAACGTTCTTGTTCAGCAAGACGGGAACCCCCTCATTGCAGATCACAGCTGTCATTGCAACCGTCAGACGGAATGCCGTTGGGGGAGAGATCGAATATCTTTCAGATAATGACTGCGCCACTAACGGCACTGACGCTAATAACGAGGTATATTGAAATGTTGGTTAATTCCAAGTTTTCATGAAAATTCTTTTGAGTTTTCCTATCAGACACAGCAAACCGTTTGTAATTATCTGATTTAGTTTTCATTTTATAATACTTTGAAAAGTGTCAGATAACTTGTATAGAAAGATCCTGTATAACAATTCTATTTCAGCTGTTAATCACAGTTTTTTTGTTTGAGAAAAAAATGAATCACACAATAAACAATTAATTATAAAATAATACTGACACAAATAAAAAATGAAATGCAAGTTAAATGCTTCTTTAGCAATCAGCCAATCATAATTCCACCATTTCGAAAATGCGCGCTAATTTTGAATTGTCTGACAAACGAAGCACAGAGAAGAAGCATAGAGAAAACACCGATTTGAGCGAACATGAATAAAAACGTGTATATTCTGTAATAAAAGTAAAGAAAGCATCATAAGAAGATAAAGAGTGAAAAGAATGTTTTGGAGTACAATTCCCAATAAGTACTTATTTTGTTTTGCACTCGTCGTGGTGCGAAGTCGATTAAGTGCTTTTTCATCGCGCATGCGCCTTTTGCCAGGCGCACAGCCTATTGGGTATCAGAAGGGAAGTGCGAGGTGAGGAGGCGCCAAACCCTGACATTGATAAGCATGCATTGTTAATGCGCCCTTATTAACGCTGGTAAATGTCGGTAAAATATTCATTTCGGAAGCCCAGGGCGACGACATATGCCTCCATCTTCGTAACCAGGGCGGTTTAATTAACGATTCATCACCCCCGAAAAGAGAGACAGAGAAAGAGAAAAAAATGTAATGAAAAAAAAATGCGTGAAAAAAATGTGTGATTCTTTGTTTTTTCATTTAATGTAAATCTTAAACCCTTTTCCTTATTGAAATATTCGAATCGCGAAATGTGTAAAAAGAAGATAAAAAAAATTTAATTTGTAGCCAAAGTTGAAAATCTCATTTCTCAAAAAATATATTTTTTTAAGTGAAAAGTACTGTACTTCTGAAATGTGATACATGATTCAACAATTTGCGTATTACGTTTCGCAAAATGGCGATAATACAGGTACAGGCATGCCGCGACTTTCGTCGTTTCACTCTTTCGTCACCTATAAATTTATACCAAATTCCAAAGTTCGTTGTTTTGACGTCCTGCAGTGTCACCACCGAGCACCGTCACTCAAGTTATTTTTGTTTCAGTTTTAATTGAGTAATTAAATCTGATTATAATTCAAATTTTTGTTTTGTTGTTATGAACTGAGGTAGGAAACAGCAGATTTTATTTTATGTTATTTATTTCACTAATTCTTATGTTTTTGTTTATTTAAGTGTTGCACATATTCGCAAGTGTTATGTAGTTAGTTATTCACGTTTTTTCACAGCTCTAATGCATTTGCAACATTTGCAAACTAAATAAAATCAATGCTCCGACTTTCGTCAGTGTTCTGGTCTCAATTGTGACGAAAAAGTAAAGTATGCCTGTACAAGAAAAAAAATTGTAACATCGTCCTTTGAATTTTTAACTACCGTTATCTTTTCATCGAGCTAATTAAATTTTCATAAATGAAATAAAACATACAAATCACACTAAGATAACTAAATCGCTTACGTGTCCACGTGAAAAGGGAGTTGCGGACAAAAACGATATATACTATAGAGAAAAAAAATCTATTCAGATATGAATAGTTTTATTTCTTTTTATAGGAAGCTAAAGAAAGAGAAGGTGATGACTTTCCACATCCACGCTATTATAAAAGAAAAAACTGAACAACAACAAGCGTTGTATACAATTTCAATCTGCGCACGCGCACACACTTGTCGTTTTATCGACTAACGTCCGATATACTATACAGCAAATAGAAACAAGCACCTGCTTTTTCGTTGTGACAAGTCTTTCTAGTTGTACACAAAGATCTATAGAGAACCAACTGGGCTAAGGGGGGCGGTTGGGGGGTTGAAATGAGGGGTAAAAATAGAAGGGGGTAGGTAAACGTGGAGGAACTTAAACCAATGACAACTTGGTGTAGGAAAGGGAGGGGGGGCACAAATGAGGTTTGCGTGCTAGGTTTTTTAGGTTTAGCGGATTCATTCCATTCCCGGTGTTTCCTGAATGGGAGAAATCTTTGGCACGCCCCTATCGACATATTCAGCCACAGAACAACCACCCTATGTATATGTGTATGCTCGAGTCTGAATCACCACCTTTTTTTTTTGTTACAAATGTGAATGCAAAACAGGTGTACAAAAATAGTATAGGCTGTAGTTACATATAGAATGCATAGTTTGTGTATATGTTCATTAATTGTATACTAATATATGGGTATATGGACTGTATAAAATATAAAAGAATTAATACTAATAAAACCAAGGTCGATCTCTCTGGAACGCTCTGGCATCACTGTTATCATAATACCACAATTGTTAACAGTGAGATTAAAATCACATGTATAAACAATGAGCTGCCTAAGCAGTATAACAATAGAATGTAAACAGTAAACGATCTTAGATAAGATTACAACTATGATCTGTAACCTATACATATCTCCGTGAGGGTTGTGTATGTTGCCATAACAATACGAATGCAAACAGTAATTAATGGCATTGAGTGAAACCATAATAATGCAATACAGTAGGTCTACGTTTTTTAACCGACTTCAAAATGGAGGAGGTTAACAATTCGACGCGTATGTATTTTTATTAATTTTTTTGTATACTTATAATACATCTGAATGTATCTACATTTAGTTAGTAGATACATGTATACGTAAGTAGGTCTATAATATGCGTAATTGAAAAGCTGGATGGTGGAATAACAGCGTAACTCAAAAAATGTACAGATAATTTTGAGAAAAAGGGAAAAACCTTTTGGCACCTTCGAATTTAAGATTAATAACAATTCCTATAAACTGTATATCTATAGAAGGAAAATGTTTTGCAAAAAAAAAAATTGTTAACTTATAGTTGACAGGCCTAGAGTTACAGGCTAATTTAAAAATGCAGTTACGCCGTTATTCCAAATATCGTGCTAATTTATAAATGCATTTACGCCGTTTTTTCCAAAGATCAGTCAGAACCTTTTCCATTGTTTTGGAAGTGAACAAGTAAACGAGCAAGGAAAACAACCAGGAAGTAAAGCGACAAAAAGGAAATAAATCACAAAATTTTCAGATTACAATAGTCGCGTTTCATATTTTTGCTCCAAAAAGTCCTAAAGTGCAAATTATAGAAAACCCAATTTTTTTATGCTATACATTGGTTTGAAACGATTCAAGGAATAACGGCGTACCATTTTTCCATCCAACTCCTCAATTGTATACGTGTTTACATATATGAACAAATATACAATTACACTATACAGTCACTTTTACATACGGTATATACATGTACGTGTACATGTATATAACTAATTAGGATTTACTAGAAGAATGTAAATCACAATTTTATATACGTCGTACAGTGTTTGAACATACACATTTTAAACGGTTATAACAGTTCATTTCTTTATCTACTAAAACCTAAAAGTGATTTTTCTGCAGTAAACAGAAATAAAAAATAAAAAATTTCGACACTCTAATTTAATAGTGTTTGAATTTGTACTCAGGTGCAGCGGATGAAATTTTAAGCAACATATTCCGCGTATCTAATTAAAGTCAATGTGTATAAGGACGATAAAAGTCAACATGAAACTTCACTGTGTCTATACAACTGTTGATACGTTGTATCAGTACACATTCCCTAAAGTTGGTCATTTTTCCAATCAATTATTCATCCAATGTATAATATTCTCAAACACACACACACACACACAACTTTAATTTTGTTTTCACTCTCATTTGTTGTCTTACTAACAAGCGATTAATTATCGATGGAAAGATTTTTGTTTACACTAGCTTCATTTCCTGGTATCATTATAACGTTTAATAAGTGGATCTATTATACATATATAAAAAAAAGAGAAACAATCTCCCTTGACTACAGTACATACACGGTTCATGTGTGGATTATTGAACGTATTGCTAAAGTTATGTTATCTTTCTTTTTCCTTTCTCGAAATATCTTTTGTGTCATATAGGTCATGAAAAAAAGTTGACCACACGAAACAGATCAGTCGATGTGGTCGCTACAATAACAATGTAATTATGTTGTTCGCAATACCCATTTTAACAAGGATATCAGAAGTTTATTTTTAATAACTGATAAAAAGAAATGATTAGATCTAATACCGGTACATGAAATTATGACCAAGGACCTTTCTGTCGGGAGGTTATCTTTAAAATAATTAGCCACGCGCAATAACTTCGTCATTTTTAGCTGCATGAGATATACTGTACAGTCGAGTTTCATACAACGAGTTTAATTGGTACAAGCACGTTATGAGAAAAAAAATCGTTTACAAACAGCATTTTACCATATAAAGTCCCTAATTGGGACAAAATTCCTAGAATTCCTTTTTTGACACGACACTTTCCGCAATATAATAAGATGTTAATTCACGTAATGAACTAAGATGTTTCATATGATTTACAACGTTTACTCACTTTCACGTTCCACCCCCATATTTTCATATAATTTCTCCATTAATTTCAGCCGGTTCATTATTTTTTTTCCTTATTTCTTTCACTAAGGTAAAGCTTGTTGGACAAACTGTATTACTAGTTTGTTCATTATTTTCTTTTAAATAAATATAATAAACCTCACTGTTTGAGAAAAACTGTGCACATAGATATAATCATTACAAGAGTTGTCATCTGATAGCTGACCGGGTTCTCTATTGCGTCACTGACTAATGCTTGTTATCGAAGTTTTGCTCTTTGTATGAGAAAGAACTTTTTACTTTTGAAACAACTCTGTCGTGTAAAATATCGTTGTAGAAGTAGTTCGGCATAAAAGGTTTGACTGTATATTGCTGATATACAGTAGTATACCATTTACAGTAGGCCCCTACTACATAATTGAAGAGCCTGGTGAAAAGAGTGTTAAGTAACATTTTTACAATTTCGAAAAGAACACATTTAAAAATCTGAACTTGCTTTGTTGTCTATGAACTACTTCTAATATCTTTGCACATGTTGTTGTTTGCACAAAGTATTTCGCTACGAAGGTAGAATTGCACCTAGCACAGTCGAAAATGTTTCTAAATCATTTTTTTACATAAATGTTACTAACACCCGTTTAAACCCGGCCCTTCAATTACTGTAAAAGGAAAATATCTCTCTCTCCCTCTGTCCGTGGTAACTAGTAAAAATGTTTCAATTGACAAGAAGTGAAAACAGACAATGAATGTTTTGAAGCAACATGAGTCTAAACAAGAGCAATCTAAACACGAGTTTTGCTTCTAAACACCATGTGGTTATCATAACAACCTCGTGCTATATGAAGGGTTGTCTACTAGTAGATTATAAATAGACTCATAGTAACTACCATACCCCATGCTAGAAAACGAATGTATTCGGAACCTGGTTGTCAGAGGTTAGTCATAAATTGGTCATGCTATATAATCTTTATTAACATCTGTAAATATGGTTTGTGGGGTTAATAAAATCAATTACGACGACTCCCTTCCTTTCACTGTCGCTTTTATCGACATTCATCCATTCATTCGATCAATGTTAGACGTATATGACCACTTTTTATTAACGATTAGTTACTATTTTTATATTTTACCTTTAATATAACTACATATAACTACTGTAGTTTAATATGCTGCACCCAAACAACTTTTATTTTTTGTGTTACTTTCGTTTATTTCATGGAACTGAAATTTGGAACAACATCCATACAAGGATATTGCGAAAAGCCCAACATAAACAGCTGCTCAATTGCTTTTTTTTTGGCGCTTGTGACGTCATCAGTCATTTTGGCCATCATCAACACCTGCCTCTCTAGAACCTTGTCATTGATCAGATACAAAAGCGAAAAATTTTTCCCTTATAACCCGCCCCTACTTTTATGTAGTTGATGCTTTTTTATATGTTTCGCACGATCGAATATATTTGTGTGTTTTTTATATATACCACATTTTTGTGTACGGTCTAGTTTTTGTATGTACGTTTAGAAAAATCTCAACCATGTCGTGACTTGAGGACATTGCAGAGTTAATAGAGCTAACAATCACAATCCTTATTACTAGTACTGATGGCGGTGATAATTTGCACAATATAAGAACCAACACTAAACGATAACGGAGAAAGCTAATAAGTTTGACATTTATCGTCGAAATAAGATAATGGGCTGAGATAATAAGATAATAATGAAAACATTGTTTCAAACAATAGCGACAACTAACTTATCGATCGCCTCAAGCCCTTTTCACAATCCCTCTACTTTGTAAATACAAAATAATATATCAAATAACGGAACTAAAATCAACAACACTTGCAGATTTGTAATTATTTGAGTATGAACAAAATTGAGATTTAATAGTGTATATCATAAATGTTATAATAAAGAAAGTGATACACAAGAAAAAAAAGACAAACATCAAGGTTATTACGAAGAGAACCTACACTATTTATAGGTTATATAGGAAATCGCAACCAGCAATCGATAAATGCGCTATCTACAGGGTGTTCCTAAAAAGTCTAGTCAAATTTTAACCACAGATGCTACGCATCAAAACGAAGCAAACAATATAAACATGGGTTCGAATATGATTCCCTTCTGAGATAACAACGGATGCAAATGAGTATATGTATTTCCGGATCTATGTTTTTATCAGAGCGAAGCGAAGCGGAGCTCTTCTTTGGCTGACTTCGGATGTAAAATTCTGTTCGCAAATTACTTTGCA
>JAQIWH010004229.1:0-17522 GCA_034695005.1 Cryptops parisi | reverse complement strand
CACACACACACACACACACACACACACACACACACACACACACACACACACACACACACACACACACACAAATGCCACTTTGTCCCACTCCTCGAAACATAGACCTCACTTCGTTCGGTCAATTACTGTGTTGGAAAGGTGGTCAGTGACCACCCTTCCAAACACAGTGACTACTGGTCACCATCCATGAAAACATAAGGTAACCCCCTTCTGGTGTTTTTTTTTTCTTTTTTTATTTTCTTTTATTTTCTTTTCTTTTTTTATTTTATTTTTTCTTATTTGATTTATTACAATAAATCAGTTTTTGTGGCAATTTATTTGTACTCGTAATTACAATACAACAAAAATCGTGTATCCGGAATTACAAAGGTTCAAATGCTTGTTAAATGAATTTTATACAACAGTGGCATTCTCAGTCGAATTTGTAGTTAAATTTAACGGTGCTTCAGTTAATTGTGCAGTTGAACTAAACGATTTTGTAGTTGGAATAAACGGTTCTTCAGTCGATTTCTCACTTGGTTTTGCACTTGTCGTTTTTGCATTTGAAGTAACGCTAGTCGATGCTTTCCCAGCTCCAGTTGAAGATTTGATAGGATAATCCGCATACCCTTTAGTAGGATATTTGGTAGGATAGCCCGCGTATTCTCCAGCAGGATATTTGGTAGGATAGCCCGCGTATTCTTCAGAAGGATATTTGATAGCATATTGTTGATCTTTGATCTTGTTTCCGGGCAATTTCATGCAGCAACTTTTCAATCCTCCAGCACAACATGTCATGTTTTTATCTTCGCATGGCTTTTTAAAACTACACTGAGTTGCCCAAAAAAGACAGATAGCGTTCTTGGGACATCCAGTTTCAGGGTTAATTATATAATTAGGAGGACCAAAAAAGACTAAAACACAAAACATGATATTTAACACAAACCATAAGACTTATTAAGACCATGCAGTATAAATGTTTCTACTGTATTGTATACACAGTACATAATATATGGAACTTACACCGTATACTTATATAATGCATGCTATCAAAATCGCATATAAAATAAATCTCGCATAAATCGTGGATTTTGGTATAAAATATGGAAAGCTATTAATGGAAGTTTTAAGCCTATCCGTTTGATTGAGTACTTACACAATATTTGTAATTTCGAATTGAGTTATAAATTATATAGCGAAATAATAATATAAATTCAACTGAGATCAAGTAAACTTCAAAATTTAAACTTTTACTTACATCCATTAGAATGTATGAGAGTGGCAAATATGATGATAAACACGATGAAAAGATTTCTTTCCAACATTTTGACAAACACTGGATAAATAGAAATATACATCAAATAGATGTATATAAAAATACTTAATATTCATAAATATAAAAGTATAATTTTTAGACTAAGTGTATTATTACTTACTAGGAATAAAATAGGTTGGTTGTTGATACGGCTTGTAACGGTTTATTATCAACCAGTTTATTAACGTTGATTTTATACTTGTTTAACTGGGAAGTGAATATGCTGAATAGAAACATACGTATAGTTTTGTGGACGTTGTCTATAGTGATAATAGCAACATAGTATACAACTAAACGTTATAAAAGTTTTATAGCCTTTGTCACATGAATGCATTCGTATTAAATGTTTTGTGTAAATGACCTGAATACTTAGTCATAAGAATTTTACGTGGATAAGATATAAATTAAAATAATATGTATATATTTAGTTACTATTTCTTAAAATTGTTTTTAAGACTGTTTTTTTTTAAAATGTTTTTGTTATTTTTAATTATTATTTCGTTCTGTGCTCTCAACGGTAGAAAGAAGGTGTCTAGTAAGGTGCCCCAGTATAGTAAGGTGTCTACGGCGTCTCGGTTCGTCCACGCTTCGCGCCTCTCGGAGAAGGCCGGTGCAGGCTGTTTGCATTCTGCCTGATGCTGCAGTCTTTCGGGGGTAGTCCGGTCAGGCGACTGGCTATTCTGGCATCCGCTATCAACGCATACTACAACCCTGAGCAACTGGGGAGCTCGTAGTATGAGCCATGAGCTGGGAGTACGAGAAGAGACAGAGAATGGTCGGAGATAACCAAGTTCGTGATCAACCTGCCGTCGTACGTCTCGTGGTGTGGACGGTTCACACTGGTAAGGTGAGCGCACAAAACGCTGTTTGACCATAGGGCGATGGATGTATTGTTGTTACGGCCGCGGCGGTTGTTGTTGTCTTGTCTGCCGTCGAGAAACGAACTGGTAGTGGTCGCTTAGCCTACACCTATCCCTAGCTAGCCGTTAGGAATCCTTGTCAGAGGATCAGACCCGCGACTCACCACAGTATAATTGAAATAAATATTTAACATAAGTTCACTTTTTCTAGTAAATAATGAAAAATACTTTATTTTTTAATTTAACATGTTTTATTTTATTTTATTAGCTATACAATCTTCGGATAGTAGCTTGAGTTAGAAATAGTCGTTGTAAACTGTACAGTCTTTTTAAAGAATTCTCGATTGTATATTTTATATATAAAAAAGATAATTTGTTTATAATAAACTCTTGCTATTCTAGCTTTCAAAACTAATATCAAACGAGTTGAAACACTGGTCATTCTTGAAATTGTAAAAACATACGTGTACAAATTTGTACGGGTTTCTCAAATTTTAAAGTTTGATGCAAAAAAATACCAATGTAATTACCAATGTAATCCTAAGGAATTTTCTATTTAAAATATACCAAAACAAATTTGAACTGTCATATGATCTTCGCGTCAGCTGAGGTAAAAATTTTGGTACTTTGAAGTTTATTTAGAATTGTTTTCGTATTTTGTTCTACAATCATGTACTTTTGTTTTATTTTTTTTCTTCTTCTTCTTCGTCGTATTCTTCGTTGTTGGAATTGCGAGGGATATCGAAAAATTCGTCATCTAAATTGTACAAAATAGCAGCGTTGTCGCAATCCACTTCGTCCATTTCATCGCATGTTCTCGTACGTTGGTTGAAAGCAGTTTCGTTGGCACATCTGAATCGAAAATCTATCAAGTGTCCTCTATCACCTCGTGAACATACGTGAAAAACTCGGCATTCTGTTTCGGGGTCGGCAAAGTATCCTCCGACTGGTTTTCCTTTACACGAAAACGATGTCCTTGGAATGGGTTCATCGTCGTCATAAGCATAGTCGTCACTGTCGATGACATCTTGTGTTGGTTGGATAGCCCTCCGACTTCTGTCTTTATTGGATTCTTTCTTAGCCTCAAATGTGTCCTCAATTTCTGTTGGATAGTAAAACGATGACTTCTTGCAATCGACTTTTTCTTCAACGTCGCACGTTTGGGAACGTTGGTTGAACACTGTCTCGTTCGTGCACAAAAATTTGAAGTTGAAAATGTCACCGTTAGATCCACGAGCGCACACGTGGAACATTTGGCACTTGGTTTCAACATCTGCGTAGTAACCACCAGTGACTTTGTCTCGACATGAAAACTGAGTTGATGGAAGCTTGTGGATGTTGAGTCCTCCTTTGGCTTGTCGGGCTACTCGGACTGCTTGAATGTATATGGGTGGAGGTTGAACCCACAACTCGAGGAATTCACTCCCTGCTGGCAAAGGACTGAAGCTGTCTCCAACCAGGATTTCCGATGTCATAGGAAAGGGTTTAGTTCCAAAGGGTTTTGTTGAAAGCAAGGATGGGGGCATGCCTAATAAAGGTTCTGGGAATGCGTTTAGAGGGGCTATTCCAGACGCGGGCATTGGTACTGTTGCAGGGGTGGAAGAAATTTCGTTAGTAACTTTTACTTCAGTCTCTTGAGAAACTGCACTCGGTATTCCGGACATTGGCGGCACGCCTTTTGCAAACATTGGTGGAATCGTGAATGGAGTTATGAATGGTTGTTGAGTTGGTAGAAACGGGCTCATTCCAAAAGGCATAAAACCAGGAGGCATTACACCTAGGGGAGGTCTAGAAAACTGCGTGATTTCTACACTGGATAAATTTGAAGTTTCATATGGCATTGAAGGGGGATAAAGAAAAGGATCGAAAGGAGGAAACGCTTGCATTGGAAAAGGTGGAACAGGTGGTGCAAATGGAAACATTGAAGGAAACATTGCTCCCGTCTTAAATTTATCTGGAAAAGGAAGTTCGCTACCAACAGTTCCCAGTTCTGAAAGTTCCCCAGTCATTGGAGACACGGGCTCCACTACAGTATTGTATAAAGGTGGTAATACTGGTGAAAGCATCCCTGCCGCTTCATTTAAAACAGGAATTACGCTTTCAGCATTTTCAACACTAGTTTCAATCTCGGATTCAACGATTTCATTCGAAACTGGCAGTTGCTCTGCAATTGGCAAAGGTGCCATTACCTCGGAAATCGGTACCTCAGCAGCTGGTGGTATTGTTTCAGCTACTGGTGTTATTAATGGTATTTCTGCTGAACTTTCTGGGATTAGACCTCCAGCTTCAGCTGTATTTTCCACGATTTCTGCAACATTTTCAGCAGCGATAGCTGCTCCAACTCCCGTTTCTGCTAGTGTTTCAGCAACTGCTTCAACAGTTTCTGGAACCACGGGTGAAATTTCAGCTACTTGTTCAGCAACGATTTCTGGAACCACAGGTTCTCCTGAAATTTCAGTTATTTGTTCAGCAACCGTTTCTGCAACCACAGGTGCTCCTGAAATTTCAGCTACTTCTTCAGCAACAATTTCTGGAACCAAAGATGCTCCTGAAATTTCAGCTATTTGTTCAGCAGCGATTTCTGGAATTACAGGCACTCCTGAAATTTCAGCTACTTGTTCAGCAACAGTTTCTGCAACCACAGGTGCACCTGAAATTTTAGCAACTTCTTCAGCAACAATTTCTGGAACCAAAGATGGTTCTGAAATTTCAGCTACTTGTTCAGCAACGATTTCTGGCACTACAGGTACTCCTGAAATTTCAGCTACTTGTTCGGCAACCGTTTCTGCAACCACAGGTGCTCCTGACATTTCAGCTACTTCTTCAGCAACAATTTTTGAAACCACAGGTGCTCCTGAAATTTCAGCTACTTGTTCAGCAACGGTTTCTGAAACTAAGGGCACATTTAAAGTTTCTGTTTGACTAACTTCAGCAATTGTTTCTGATACTGCTGGTATCTGTTCTATTGCGATTGGCGGAACTAATGGCACTACGCCAGCAGTGATTCCCGGTGCTACAGCTTCTGTCTCGACAGTTTGGGATACAGATTGTTGAACTATGGCTGGTGTTCCCACTACAGTTTCTTTAACTACTGGCATCGCTTCATCTACTTGAGCAATAGTTTCAGGAATTACTGGTGCAATTGCAGCAGATGTGCCTACACTTGTTTTTACTATTTCAGATATTGCTGGAATTGGTGCAACTATAGGAATATTAGATTCTGCGATAATTCCACCACCATTTACTGGTGCTATAACATTTTCTTCTTTCATAACTGTTTCTGATGAAATCACTGCCGGGGATATCACAGGAGTTTCTGGCACTATTCCACTTTCTGTGGCTACTGAAACTACAGATGGAACTTCTGGTACAACTGGTAAAATACCGGGAACAATTGATGGAACTAGCGGTTCAATTATTGGTAAATTTTGTGTTGCCACGGAAGTGGTTAAAGTTTCGACTTTCGTTGGAACTTCAGGAATTACAGGTTGAATTACAGTTTGAGCTGGAATTTCAGCAACACTACTACTAACTGTAGATATGACACTTTCGATAGCAGGAGGAATTACGTCTGGAATTTGCAAAGGAATTGCTGGTGCTATATTGGTCTCAGCTGCTACTTCTGCTATATTGGTCTCAGCAGCTACTTCTGCTATATTGGTCTCTGCTGCTACTTCTGCAATATTAGTCTCAGCCGCTACTTCTGCAACTTGTACAGGGGGAATAAGCGGGAGAATTTCTGAAACAGCTATTGGTGAAACCACTGGTGGAACCACAGATGGAACCACAGATGGAACCACTGGCGAAACCACTGGTGGAACTATTGGTGAAACCATTGGTGATCCTACAGGAACAGGTGCAATGATAGGAACAGGGGCATTGACTTCTGTAGTTTCCTTTAATACTTCTGTTAATTTAGTTTCTTCAATTTGTCCAATAGGTTCTAGTACAGTGGGCGCTACTGCAACTGTATTGATGGCAGCTTGTTCAACTGTTGCTTCAACAGAAGAACTTTCAGCACTTGCTTCAGCGATTTCTTCCGTCTCTTCTTCAGTTATCGCTTCTTTTGTTTCTTCCTCTGAAATAATTTCTGCTACTTGTTCTTCGACTATACTTTCTCTTGCAACTTCTTCAGATGATACTTCTTCTTCTATTGGAGCTTCAATAGCTAGTGGATTTAGAGGGTAAAACAGGGGAGAACTGAGACAGTCAACTGTATCAAATTGCCTACACATGCGCATTTGCTGATCAAATACTGTATTGTTGGCGCAGAGAAATTTAAAATCGATCATGATGCCGGGTACTGGTCCTGGTATACAGATGTGATACATTTGACACGCTGCTTGCACGTCAGCATAATAACCACCCGGTATTTTGTCATCACATGTGAACATCGTTATCGGAAGATTGTTGTAATCATAACAAGGTGCAGAATTCGGATCAACAGGTGGGTATAATGTTTGACGTTTTTCACGTAACGGTCCTTCCTGTATAATGTCAAATACAGGAGCTACCACTAGTGGAACAAGTGCCGATCCATCTTGATCTTCATCGTCGTATTCCACTTCTTTTGGTTTGGGTTTGGGTTTGCTTTTGCTGGACGGTCTTTTTCTTGGAGCTTCGTCAGCTTCTTCATCTTCCATTTTATGTTTTTTGTGACTCTTTTGAGAGGGCTTTTCCGTTATTTTGTCGTGTGGCTTGTCTTCGTATTCGTATTCAACCACTTCTTCGTAGTCGTACTCGTGAGATGGATCTTCCGTTGTCGTTGTTGCTGATGTTGTCTTTGGCATTGACTTAGCCGTTTCAGTAATTGCTTGTTTTGTTGTTGTATCTACCATCTTGGGCATCACTTTTGTTGTCGATGACATTGACATTACGTTCATGTTGGGACATTCTACCGTTTGGAAATCTTCACATGTCTTTGTTTTTGCATTGAACAGCGTAGCGTTGAGGCACAGAAACCTAAAGTCGAGAACATCGCCCATAATCCCAATGGCACAGATATGAAACATTTGGCAGTCTGTTTCTGGATCAGCGTAATAAGAACCCATAGTTTTGTCTCGACAGGTAAATCTCGTTTTTGGTAGGTATCCTGCGCTGTATTTGGGAAATGGGAATTCATTCATGAACTGGAAAAACACAAACAATTTGACATGAGTAACATTTTAGATTTGTGCATGAAAAGTTGTGAATTCATCAAATACTAACCTTTGAGTCGTCCATAGCTTTATCGTTGGGTGCATCTTTATCGTCGTTTTCCCGTTTTTTACGCAAAGTTCCTATTTGATTGGCGTGTAATTCTGAGGCAATCTTTGCAAAATAAGTGTGAGCCTCGTTGCAGTTCACTTGATTGGTGGGCAAACATTTTCCAGAATTCTGGTCAAACAAAGTTCCATTAACACACGCAAAAGGAATGTCTAACGTAGTGCCTTCTGCGTTCAGAACACATGCATGAAACACTCGACAATTAGATTCAATGTCGGCATAGAACCCTCCAGCTGGTTTGTCGTGGCAGTTGAATCCAGTAGTAGTTTCACTCTCTAATAACTGCAACACAAGAAATAATGTTAAAAGTGATTTGAGAATGTCATGTTGCAATATCAATGACAAAATACAGAATTTTGATTTTAATGTCTGCTATATCTTTAAAAGCTATTAATTACTGAAAGGTGTAAAAAAGTATGTTCAGTAACATTTTTGTCAAAAATGTCTTAGAAGCATTTTCGTGTTAAGTGCAATTCTAGTTTCTTGACGCATAAGTTTGAGCAAAACAACAACATGTGCAAAGATATTGGTGCAAGAAGTGTGAAGTTGCCCAGATAGCAAGGCATCTTTAAACTCGATTTTCTCGAAATTCTAAAAATGTCACTTAACACTTTTTAACACCAGGCCCTTCAATTATTATTAGATCGAAATCCGTTTGAGAAGATTCATTGTGGAATTAGTAACTTACAATGTCTTGTATTACAGACTTGGCTTTACAATGTGACTATAATAAATTATGAATATGTCATATGCACCAATGTTCCCTGATAACCACAGTTGTCCAAAAATTTTAAACATTAAGTTCGTAAACCATTTCTAAGAATTATTGGTTAAACATCAAAAAAAATGATGACTTATTTTACATGTTTCATACCCTAAACGTGATCAAGTAAATAAGCAATAACAATCCAAAACTTTATTTACATGACTAAATAATCATTAAAATTCATTTTGCTTGTGATATCAATATAATACATGCGATGCAATAATATGCTCGTATACAATACAGTCACATTACTTGCATTACATTCTACAGGTGATACAATATTGTGCACTTAATATAATCATAGCAAATGCTAAAGGTTACATGCTTCAGTGCAGCATGTAACTGACGTGCATCAGCGAAAGTTTAATGGTGGATTATAAATCTCAATGAAATTCCTTCTCCGCAAGTCATAACAAGAATAAGCTTGGAACAAATATCTACAGGGTGATTCAGAATAACTATTCTTAACTTTCAGAGATGATAGATGGTATGCAATGAAACATTTTTCAATAGTAAACTATAGTCTCGAAATAATTCCGTAATGAGATACAAGAAAATTACGGACTTTCTATGACAGAATTGTGGTAATACATTGATCCGATAGTAATGATCATTATAGTCGCTGGGAATAATCAACACGTTACATTCCACATTTATTTCCGTAATTTTGTTGTATCTTTTATTTTTGGACTATAGTTTATTATTGAAAGATGTTTCATTACCTTTATCACCTTTGAAAATTAGAATAGCTAGATCTCACTGTATAATCTATACTATAGGTTATTTTGTTATTTTTAACAAACCGTTGCAGTATATAAAGTTTCCAAATCATATGAAAACAACATCTTACCTCATCTCCTAACGTTCTGCTTAGAACACTGGTGAACAATAAACTAACGACACCTGAAAATCAAAGCAAAATCAATTCATCGAAAAGATTCATAATACACAGACATAACTATACGTTTTCAAATGGTATCCTATAACGAGTGGCGCAAAATAATCTCAACCATAAGCATACGTTTTGAAATGGTAAGTAATCGTATAACGGGTGGCACAAAATCACCGCAACTATTTGTTTTATCTGTAACTTTAGAACGAAATATAATAAATGAACTATCTAAACAGTGAAGACAGTATGATTGTTGAAAATGTTTTTACATTTTATGTGAAAATTAATATCAGCCGAATGACTACCATTTTTTTCTCGCAAATTGTGAACTTTTTACGAAGTCTCATTTTCCAGTTTAATCAGATTAATTTCCCAGAATTTCAGGATATAATGCAGCTAAATCATGACCTTTAACAGGTTATCGGCATACAATTTATCCTTGATTCAGCCCAAAGACAAAAGTCCCTGAGAAAGAAAACATTTCTAAGAAATCGTACTTTCTTTCACCGTTCAGATAGTTCATTTGTTACATTTCGTTCTCAAGTTACAGAGAAAACAAATGGTTAAGCTAATTTTGCGCCACTCTATACTGTATAAACTGAGATTCAAGTCACGAAATTTAGTAACTATAAAAAACGACATTATATGAAGATGAACCATTAGTCAATATCGTTTTTTGTAAAAGATAAATTTCCGAAGGGAAACAACATAATGATTTTCTTTTATTACCATGATATACCCGTGTGAATGTTTTCACGTAAAACTTTAAGAAGTAGCACACGTTGAAAAAAAAATAAATTAGCCTACAACTGATCGATCGGAATTTCTAATTCAATCAATCTTATTATACTTTTTTTTTTAATGTTAAATTCTGGAAACGATCGTAGAAATTTCACGCGGAAGTTTTCTCTTCTTCCGAAAAAATACATTTTTTTTAATAGTTCACAAGCCTAATTCTCGTAGTAGTAAGACCTATTTCAAATGGCACGATCGTACTAAACAACGTTTGTGTGTGTATGTGTGTGTTGTGGAAACACAAGTTGTCTGAATATAAATCAGGAAGAAGGAAATCTCTTTATCATCATATAATGAAAAAATGGAGGTTCATCCTTTTTATTCCACATTCTCGGCCTCTGCATTTCTTTACAAGTTTTTTTTAATGGAATCATCCCTTAAACGTCCCTTTAAACTTGTCAGTTAGCTTTCCAAATTTTTCATGTTTTTTTTTATATATAAATTGAGGTTAATTTAGATTCGTGAAATCTGACAGTTTTTTTTTTTTATATAAAGTTTAATATAAAATATGATACCAAAATGTGTAAATACGTTACAAGTACCATTTAAGCGCATTTAGACATTGTATCATGACTGTAAAATTTTTACAGATTTTTCAAAAAAGATATTTTACAGTTTGACAAGGCCATAACTAAGTAGCAAACAATAATACAGGAACATGCTATGCACCAGTCGATAGAAAAACTCGACAAGTTTGATCCGACAGTCACAAAGACTCAATAATTAATGTGGGAACTACCTGTCCAGACGAAAATCCAGTTCTTGTTACACATGAGCAAGCCGGTGTCTATTGATACGATGACAGTAGCAATCCATTAAAAATAACTTCTTTTGTGGGGGTCGTCATTTGCAACAACGGAATTGTACCAAAATGAAATTGTAGCAAAATTGTTCATAGCAACGCTTGTGTAAAACTATAGGAGTTGCAATATCACGTGATGCTAGTTATCACATTTATCTTTATTTAGCTGCTGGCTACACAATATTTCAACTATCCCCAATACGATATGAAACGGTCAGAATTTTTCTTGTCAATCGGTCTAGCACGTTCCTGTGTAACATGTTACTTAATTATAGTCTTGTCAAAGTGTACTAATATTTTTTTTTAAACACTTTGTAGTCTAATTAATCAACAGTGACACATGTTGCCAACATGAGCTAAACAATGCCCACACGCCTAACCACGTTTTATTAACATATTGTAAATAATGAATACATTCAAGAACACGGGTTGTATCGTTGTCATTATGTAAACAACTAGCTGTATGGTCTTCAATAATGACGGAGAAATTATTCTTTGGGTACAACGTTTAGTGTTTAATTATTCTTTGATTACAACACATCTATCACAGAGTTATGTTTCATCACGAGTAGTTCATTGTCAGGATTTTATCCCGTGGATATCTTTGTTCACCTCAGGTTGTTATGGTAAATGCTGTGCATTTAAAGTGTGACACACACAAACTTACTTACAAACACACAAACAAAGTAGTAGATAACTATGCACAGGAGCACATGATGCTCATTTGATTCAAACATAACACATTATGTAAATTTTGCTGACTTGATTTACACCTGCAGGTCACCCTGTAGTGATTTGATTTCACTCGTGTTTTATTCACTCTATAGGTAATAAGAACAAGTCAAATTAAAAATGTTTTTTTTTAAGAATATAGTTAGTTTCGCTTTATGCGAATTTAGTTTTATGCGAGTTTTGAGCAATTCCATTTTCGATTTCTGTAAGTTTCGACTTGTGTGAATTTCAATTTATGCAGATGTAGATTAATGCGAACTTTGAGTAATGTGATATCCGAGTAATGTGATTTTGAATAAGTTTCGATATCTGCAATATTTTATTCGATTTGTGTGATTTTTGTTACATTAGACTTATGCGATTTTCGACGTATCACTTTATGCGATTTGTTTGGTTTACTAGACTATACAGTATATTATCATAAACGTCTGTTAAAATTCAGTAAACGATCAATTCTCAGCTCACTTACTCACAAAGTCACTCACAAGTGAAGCTAATATAAAGTGTATGATAAGAAAAAGAGAGAGAAAGAGTAATTAATAAAAGCAGAATTATAGTGAGTTGAAATAGTTAACAGTGGTAATGTGACCAGTTGTATTTAAGTCGGGTTCATTGACTTTTAACTTTTTATTTTTTGCTATTTGTTTGTTTGATACACCTACTTGATGATAAATTTGTCGCTTTGACAAAGCATGTAAAACTCGCTTTTACAACCGAGTTCAACTTGATACTATCAAGTACCATCTTAAGGAAGTGAAACTTTTCATTGGGTTTTTTTATATTTTCACCCATATCTTTTTTTTATTATTGTTATTAAACTATTGGTTTAGTTTTTTGTTGTAATTAAATCGATTAAAATCAATGCTCCAAGTAATATTACTCATATCAGTTAATAGAGCTGTACCGCTACTAGTAAAAGTGTTTCTCCTGTAAACAAGTTTTTGTTTCTTTTTTAATAAATAGAAACTTGACCAATTAACAGTTCTAAATAGCTAAAGGCCCAACTTGTGATTGGACAAATTACATTTTTTTTTTTAAAATTAAATAAAAATGTAAGCATGTGATAAATTTGCTATGTACTAGATTGTATGACAACATTACATATCAATGTATGTTTTTTATGGATGTTTTAAAATGTTGATAATTTACATAATATCGATATAATACAGTAGATAATGATATAATGTTATAATATATAATATCGATATATGTTTCTAATATATAATATCGATAATAAAGATATAATATCATTATGATGTCTTAATGTTTGAATAACTAAATTACATTTGTAAACGCTTTATATTAGCTTCACTTGTAATTTTGTGAGTGAGTGAGCTGGGTATTGACGTATACTGCCGTCTACAGGTGTTAATTATACTGTATAGTCCAATGTACCAAAAAACCCAATGTACCAAAAAATTGCATAAAGTGAGAACCGAATAAATCGAAAACTGTGCAGAAATCGAAAATAGAATTACTCTAAACTCGCATAAATCGAACATCGTTAATCTTAATTCGCATAAATCATATAACTATAAGACTTACACATTTTTCAAGAGATTATTACATGAACACGTTAATTTGATTGACTGACTTTGTTTTTTGTATATTTTTGTCATTTCTTTTTATGTTTGGTGTTTTTGGTGTTCTGTTTTGTTGTACTATTGGATTGTTTCAGGTAAAATAAATAAATTAAAAATTTGCATCAATCAAAACTTGAAGAAATCGGTAAAAAAAATAACTTAAAAACTTGCATAAATCGAATATTAAATTTCTCAAAAATCGCATAAATCTAAATTCGCATAAAGCAAAACTATATATATATATATAAAGGGTATTCTTACAATATAGCATTTTTAATGTGCTTGTTTCAAATATTAAGAAGAAAACACTACGTCAAACTTGTAATATACAGTACATAAAAAAATATTTTGAATTTGAAAAGTTTACCCCACTATAGTAGTTGGTCTGTACAGTGGTGTCGTTACATAGGAATTAATGTAATCTTCAGTCTAGTTTTTCACTTCAATCCTGTTTTCCTACGAACTCGTTTTCCTTAGCCTAAATATCAACTTGTATAATTAAACACACGGACTCTTAACTGTGGCGTGTCTACCTGCAATAATAAAGCACAGAAGATACACTCACAGCCACAGTCCATTAATTACGTGCTAATGGTACATCTTCACTACAAATAGAGAACATTGTTCTCTTTCTTTGCTATGTTGTTGTTGTTGTTTAGTTTTGTTTTGTTTTATCTTATTTTCCGATTGACTAAGTAGTCGTGGATGGGAAGTGACTTACCTATAATTATCACAAGAAGCCTTCCATTCGATAACATCTTGGAAGCACTTTTAGAAAAAGGAAAACAAAAATATATCAAAATAATAATACAAAATATAGCAATTTTATATGAAATTACAAGTTTTTTATAAAATGCATATTATAAAATAATGTATTATAATTTAATGTATATTATAAAATGCATTATGGTGTTTTAAAATATTTTATAAATTTTAGTGTGTTTTGTGATTTGTATAAAAAATTCATTGATGTTCAAAATTGAACCAGATTTTGTTTGACGGTGTAACGTTAGTTTTTAATGATTATGCGCTTGGAGAAATCCGGTTCAAATTTGAACGTTAATTTTTTGTTATTGCATAATTTTTAGTTTAATGTATATATTTTTAATCATAATGTCAATAGTTCTTTTATACTATAAAACATGTATACACATAATTTTAATGGTCATTTCACTATAATTTATTATTTAACATAATTCAGTAAAATACAAGTTTTTATAACAGTATAGGTAAATTAAAAATTATAATTAAGCAATAATGACACTTTTAATAAATTGAATTGAATTGGATTTTATTATACTATTATAAAAATATACGTGATATTAAAAAATATTACAAAAAAAATTAATTTAAAAAAAGTAAAAAAAAGTAACAAATTAATTGGATTTAATTATTCAATTTTAATTAATTAATTGTAAAAAAAAAAATTACTTTAAGAAATAATTTAAAAAATTGTACTATATAAAAAACTTAATTTGAATTAGAACTAGTGATAAAATTTATGATACTTTAAAATTTAATGTTTATTTTATCACAAAACATTTTTTTTAACGTTTATTTCAAAAAATAAAAAATTTATTCATGTATATTTCTTATTTGTTTCATACATACTAAAGTTATATAAAAACTGTTTTGATTTATTCGCATAGTTACTTATTGGAATGTGAGAATAAGATTCATCATTGTTCATCATTGTTAACAAACGTATTTTTTTAATGAGAGATTTAAAATGAATTAAAAGCTCATCCGTATGCGACACATGTACTTGTAATGAATCTTCCAATTAAATCTAGAACTTTCTTTGTTATTCATAAAAAAAAATCTCTATTAAAAAGAAAAACAACATAAAATGAAAGGAATGTTGAGAACATTCACCGAATTCTGTGTCAGTGTTACAATTAAATGTATGAAAAAAAAATAATAGGATGATGATATGGAAACTTTTTGAAATTTTGTTTCATCTATGTTATCGACAATCTATAGAATCCATTATCAACGTATAGACCCAACTAGGCATTGTATAGAGTATCTATCTTCTTTTGGCAAAATTTGAAATAACATCTTGTATAGAACTGATTAGGTTAGTTGACAACATTTTCTCTTAAAAAATAGATTAAGTTTGAATTTAAGCCTAAATTAAAAGTTAAACTCTTGAATAATTTACTATTTTAATGTTAATTGAAGAGTCTCGTGTAAAAGGGTGTTGTTCTAGAATTTCGAGGAAAATGCGTTTAAAGATTTGAATTTTGTCTATGGCTACTTTACACTTCTTGCATCAATAGCTTTGCACATGTTGCTTTTTTGCGTAAAATTATGCGTCAGGAAGGCAAAATTGCACCTAACATATTCGAAAATTCTTCTAAGTCATTTTTGACAAAAATGTTACTAAACACCCTTTTACACCAGACGCTTCAATTTCATACTTTGCCAAAAAGATGCTAGGTATTTCATGCAATTCCTGGATTATATACATTACCATATCATATTTACACATAATTTTATTATTTTTTTTATATGTATCTTAGTTGTTTTTTTAATTAATCGATAAAAAAGGACATTGATTACGTAACTGTGAACTGCTCTAGAAAGCTCAGTCACCTTAATAAACGCGATTTCAAAATTGTTATGACATATGGTTTACATGTGATGAAATGTTTCTTTATAAAAAATATTTTATAAAGAGATGTTTAATTTTTATTATATGTATTTTTTTTTTTGGTAAAATAATGATGAATGGTCATTTAACGTGTGTAATTATTTTTATTTTTTATTTTGGTAAAGGTTGTTCACGTTTACGTACAAGCGTTTTTATTGGGCAACGTTTTCAAGTTGTTGACCGTGAAATTGATTATTTGTAAAAATTGAATTTTTTATATATTTAATTTATTTTTTAATATATTTTTCTATTAAAATTAAAATATTAACATGAAATTAGTTTGTTAAAATTAATTTTAATGTTAACATTAAATTAGTGTTACCAATATATTGTATTAAAAAGATAACTTTGTTAATTTCTGCCATGCAATTTACTAATTCAAAATTAAATTATTTCAATTAAAATTAAAATAATTTCATTTTTTTAATTAGTTAAACATTTTTAAATTTTTTTATAAAAACCGAATTTTGTTGCCAACAATGTGTAGAATCAGGTATTTTATAGAATGCTAAACTTGGATAAGGCAATGTATGAAATTTGCATCAGAAAAGTTGAAATAAGCAAGAATTTATGAATTTAAAAGTAAATGTTGTTTTTTAGAGCAAATGTTGTTAACTAACTCAAATCAATCTAAATAACATAAACAGTTGTATACAAAGTGTTAACACTTTGCAGAAGGTGAGTAGGCATTGAATAGAATGCTTGGATTATATACATTGCCAGTGAACATAGGTTTAGTACTGATTAGGACTTTTTTATTAAATATTTATGAAACAAAAAATATATCAAATAATAATAATTAATTCAATTTGGAATAGAAATTATGATACATTAAAAAGTTAAAAAAATTTACCATTTAGAAAATTACATTATATCACATGTACGTAAATATACGATTATTTCCATTAACATCATAGTATTTTTTAATTATTTTTTAATACAAAGTTTAGTCAATATCGATGTAGAAACTCGATTTATTAATAAAAATAAAATAAAAATTAATTTTTTAAAAAATGTGTATCAAATAACCAGTCACTTCACAAAGAAGTTAATGGTGTAAAAATTCACTTTTTGTATATGTATATAATTATTTTGATATGCTATGTAAATTAATTTTATTATATAAACTTAAATTATTAAAAGTAAATTTATAATAAAAATTAATTTTCTAAGACACTATACTTAAGCAAACCAATACACGTTCAACTTAGTATTGTAAAAATTCACTTTTCAATAACAGAAAATTTCATTGTATTTGCAATATAAACACCTTAATGCGAACACAACATGTCAATATGTAAACTACAAAATTCTATATATTTAATATGCAAAAAAAAAAAATTAAAATGTGTATCCGATTGTAAAACTCACCTTCTCGCGCAAACTAGCAGTCAACAGCGTGAAGTGAAACCGAGAGTTTTGTCTCGTAGTAGCACAAAAGGGTGAAAGACGAATTTCGCTTTTCATCCACGAACCACCAACCATACGTTTTGGGCAAACACTTGTTTTATATATAGTAAATAACAAATCCCAAATGGCGGACCAAAGAGTTGTTGGAGGAGGTGAGAACAGTTGTAAAAGAGATTGAAAACTTGAAGTCTTTTTAAACAGGTTTCATGTAGGTCATGCACGCTGCCCTTAGGCAAACTCCTTTCTGGACATTATGTACCGTAAGCTACTACTAGTTGTACAGTTGGACGTGCAAATTCTACCTAAGTAACGAAAATCAAACGGAAAATTGTGCATTAATTTTGTTTTTTGGTATTGTAGAGGAAAAAAATTGGAATCGACGCTTGTTAAATTTATTGGACATCTCTTTGCGAGCACGTGCGGTATGATTACTAATAAGTACCGAAATAAGAAAAATATACGTATAT
>JAQIWH010004228.1:0-17522 GCA_034695005.1 Cryptops parisi | reverse complement strand
ACGTATAACTGAAAATTATAACTAATATCACTAACACTAATAATAACAAACTCAATAGCGAGCGAAGCGAGCGGGTTTCCCTAGTTAAATTTTATTGTTGATTTTTTTAACCCTATTTATTGCTTACTACTGTCCAATTAAGCACATAAAACTTACATTTTCAATTTTGGTCTTTTGGAGGAAAAATAGCTTTGTGACGTTCAGGTCACATTGGACAGTAGTGCATTTGCAAATGTCAATTTTTTTTCTTTGTAATTCTTGTATAACTTGTCATTTTCTTGCAATTTTGTATTTTTTTGTAATCATAATTTTTACAATTGTAATTGTACTTACAAATGGAATTGTAATTGTAACCGCAATTGAAATTTTTGCAAATTTTTTGGCAATCTTTTTTTGCAAATATCTAAATTTTTTAATTTTTCTTGCGATTGTAATTTTTACAATTGTAATTATAATTGCAATTGTAATTACAATTACAATTGCAATTGGATTTTTTTTTTAAATTTTATAATCCTTTCACTTTTCTCATAAACAAACTTGATCCATTGTACTGTACTAAAACTGAGTGAGATCATGCTTCTGCAAGTGACCAGTGTAACTTGAAAATCACAAAGTCTGTATTTATTCAATCATATAGCTGCTCATATAGATCACTTTTATTTATCTAAAAATCACTTCACAATCTTCTTAATTTTGTTGTTCTTTGTTTATAACATTTTATGATCTGTATTATGTTTTATGACCTCAATGAGTCCAAATTTTCAATAAAAATAAAAATAAGCGCTTCCAAGAGACACCAGTTTTAAAATTCGCGGCCTGTATACTGCTCATTCTCGTGGCGCACCTTATAACACAGCCAATAAAAGCAGCCGGCGAAGGCTAGCATGAGACAAAAAACGAACATGGCTACGTTCACGTTGGACGCTTTTTCGCTAAAAACGCTCATAAACGTCCAAATATAGTCGATAACCAATATAGGTTCTATGTAAATTAAACACAGTTATCGACTATTTTTGCACATTTATGAGCATTTTTAGCGACAAAAGCGTCCAACGTAAATGTAGCCTACATGTGTTTTTACTTATTAATGGATGACCACGTTGTTGAAAGGATTTGAATCAACTGATTTTTATATAGTTAATAACTAATATACGAGATTAACTATGGCTGAGCACGTACATTTTAAACTAGAAGAGACTTTGGGAGAGTTGGAAAAAATGAAAGAAATTGGTCTCTTCAATAGTCACGAAATCAAGTAAGTCAACTTCATATTGTTTCGTAAAATCTATTTGATAATGTTCGATGAACCTGTTCACGAATGTGTATGAAAACAAACCCAAAAAAAAACCTCGAAAGCTTAATATACAGAATTAAACTTAATTTGTTTTGTCGCAGGAATATTACGAAGAAACGAGAAAAGTTTTACTATCGGCTCCAACGGCGTGTCAAATCAAAAGAAGATTACATCAAATTCTTGGAGGTTGTATACTTTGTTTATAGCTAAGTAATATAAACAAAGCATATGACTGGGGGAATGCTATACATACTCTTAAACGAATTTGACTTATATTCATGACATTGATTTTTTTTTAGTATGAAATCAATCTTTTAAAACTGGTGATGAAGCGACGAGAAGTAAGTACATTGTACAAATAGTACCAAACATCATTTTATATTTATTAACAAACTGTAAAATTATAATAATTTTGTTTTAGGATCGTAGGATAAAGAGCCAAAAAGTTGACATTGATCATTCCATCTCAAGTCGCATCAACAGATGTTACAAAGTAAGCCAAATATTTTTATACTGTGCAATATTTTAATTATGGACTTCATTAAAAATATTAATTTATTTTTATTTCAATTCATGTTTATCGTACGTTTCAGTCGTTTGTGTTTCGCTTTCAAAGTGACGTCAGTCTGTGGCAGGCATATCTTAAATATCTGAAATGGATGGTTAGTGTATAGTGTTTTTATTTGTATTTTTTATTTATATACATCATACATAAATACGTTTGTTATTATATTGATATATTTGTTTTAATTAAAAATATATGAATTTGGAAAATCTTAGGCATGGAATGATGCAGTAAGTCGGACATACGGTCGGATGCTTCAAGTTCATGGTGACAAACCTGGTAAGTTTCAAAAACCGTAAAATAAAATGTTTTTTTTAAATATAGATTTTATTTATATTAAAATTCAGTAATGTGAGACGATTCATTTTCATGTTACAGAAATTTGGATTGAAGCTGTGAATTGGGAAATGAAAGTGCTCAAAGCTGCAGATTCGGCACGTAAATTGATGTTACAAGCTCTGCGTTTTCATCCCAAATCAAAGGAAATTTTTCTTCAGGTAAGTTTATACTGCAAATGGTTATTTATTTATTTACTCTGCAAAGATCATTTATTTTGGTTAATGGTTGTACAAAAATGGTAATCTTGTTTTGTGTTTTTTCCTTGTTCAGTATTTTGAGATTGAACTGATGTATGCCGACAAAATTGCTAGGCGACGTAACATTCTCGGATTGAATGAGACCGAGGTATGATTTTTATACAGAATTAAAATGAGAATGTACATTTGAATGTCTATAATCTGTTTAAATATTTCATGAAAAGTTCAAACAGGCTAATCTTTTATAAAAAGTTGGTAAAGTTGCCGTTTATTGTATTGATAGTTAATAATTAATAAAGAATTAATGCATTAATAGTTACTGGTACTTTGGGGTTAGACGCCCGGTTTGTGGCGCTACTTGCTTGTACTTGGGTTATGGGTTTGAGGGTTAAATTAGTTAAACCATGACATATTGTTAAACAAAATCATCTTAAATGTATGATAATGAACTTCTTAATTACCATATAACTAATTTAATTAATGAATCAGTAATGATATATTTTGTGCATGTTTTTGTTGAACTTAACCTCACCTCCAAAATGCGATATGAAGTGTTTAAATATGAATACTTAATTCTACTAGTAATAATGTCAAACCAATTCAAATTTGTGGAAATATAACTGCTGTTTTATTTCAGTCGTGCCATTTGTATCTACAGTACTTTTCAACTTGTGCCCTTTTTACCGTGCAATTTTCACCTATTTCTACCTGAATTCCAATATAGTGTAATTTATTAATAGACTACTACACCAATTCACATTCGAAAATAATTTTGGATGTAGCATTTTATCTCATATATTTTCCCTTGATTACGCATTGGGTTTTAGCAATAGTGAGGCATTAAAATAGTGGTGAACATATTAACGAAATCCTTTCACGAAGTCCTTAGAACTGTTTGAATGTTTGAACTCAATTTTCTTGAAACAGCCTTACGGTCACAAAAAATGTTATCACTCTCAGGTCGCGATTTGGTGTTTGTATCAAGCTAATATTTTAACTTGGACCATAAACTGCATATTTTTTCTTTAGGACGAAGAAGTTTCTGATGCTGTTTTGCAAAAGAAGTTGGCGTACGCTGTGTTTAGAAGCTCGATGGAAAATATAAATGGCACGTAATTTTTTTCACTTTGCTATACAGTGTGTTCCTGAAAAGTCTAGATAAATTTTTAACCACGAGTGTTACGCATCATAACAGAACAAACCGTATAAACATAAGTTCGGAAATGCTTCCTGTCCGAAATAAAACGGGGTGAAGTCATGTAAATGCATAGGCGAATTGTCTCATAATCGCTGTAGGTACGTATTTATGGACTTGTGTTTATATATAGAATTTTTTTTTTGTTTTGATGCATTGTTAAAATTTGACGATCTTTCAGGAACACCCTGTATGTATTGCAATGAATATTTCAGATCTAATTTGAATTTGAAAAATAGCTTTAATTTTATAATTTTTTAAAATTTTTAGATGTTGACTTCCACTTGAAGTTTTTGCCCGTTTGTAAAAAATACAAAGACACGGAAAATTTGCAAGAAGAAATTTTTAAAGAGTAAATATTTTTATATTCTTATAATTGATGTAGTTAATAGCAACAAAATTTCATTCATATGATTTTACGGATATATTGTTTTTGTTTTCATGAGATAAATGAAATTGTATTACATTTCTTTTTAGCATTCAAGATCGTTATTCCACCGAAGAAAGCATGTGGGATTACATGGCAAAAAACAATTTGATAGAAAGTGAACAACAGCTAAAAGAAACATGTAAAACGTCCAACATTTCCGTAGGTGGGTGTTTGATCTTACTTTTCATTAATAATCTTCGTTTTTGTATGTATATTGATTATAAATTTGTTTGTAGCTCAAGTTTTTAACAAATCTTACACCAACTGTTTTGAAGTCTACAAAACTGCCGTTGAAGTCATCCCCACAGGTAAATGCTAAATTTGGTTGAAAATATATAGCCTCGGGTATAGCAGCTTTCACAATTTGCGGGTTTTCAAAAACGTAATACAGTGTGTCTGTCAAGTGATGCCGACGTTTGGAAAGTCCATTATTTTTCTGGGTTATACTATTTTTTTATGCATGTATCAGTTTTTACTTCCCTCAACAACCATGTAGCCATATGGCTACAACTAATTAATAAAGACTGATGTAACCTAAAATGGTGAGGATAGGGTTTATGCTTTTGTCTAGAGTCTTTTCATCACCTAGAGAACGTCCATCGATGTGTTACATTTAATACATAAATAAATGAAAATGTTGACAATTTTCCTCATTTGCGTTTTAAATTCAGAAAAAATGTGGACGTTTTACATCAATGCGTGTCTAGAAAGTTTAAAAGAAGCCGAAGTTTCGGCGTACAATTCCGAGATGCCCATCGAGTTGTTCAAGCAGGAAATCCTGGAAGCGATGGAAGAAGCCAATTCGAGACAGCTTCTCGCGAAAGATCTCTACTTAGAATGGGTATGTAAACGACTCTCGCAAGATACGTCGCATTTGTAATTTTTATTTTTTAACAGACGAGCGAGTATTCAGATGAGTTTGTAATTCATTTGTAGGTGTCACTGTTGAAGGAACAACGAGGCATGGAAGGAATCGACAAAATTTTGTTGGACGCAACCGAAAAATACAACAGTTCGAGCAATCTGTGGAAAGCGCGGATCGAAAATTTGATAATGCACGATGCTGGGAATGCAACCATTCAAAAGGCATTTAACGATGCAATTTCTGCAGTGGATGAAAAGGTGAATAATTGTGAAACGATGAACAACGCGTACTTAAAACGTAAAAAAAAAACAACTTACTAATAATTTGTTAACTAAAATAAATGCTGTTTCTTTATATTTGCAGGACGGTTTGGATATTTGGTTGCTAGCCTTCAAGTGGACCAGAATAATGGTTCCTGATCGTCTTGCAACACTTTTCGAGGTAGGCATCATTAAAAAACAAATTTCTTTAAGTACAGGCCATCTTCGGTTTACGAACATTTGCTATAATATTCGTAAACATCACAGTTCGTACAAATATCAAAGTGGTTATGAAGTTATAGTAACATACTTTTATTCTACGTGGGTTTGGACTTAACGTTATAAACGCACTGCTGAAATCATGTTATGTGAAAATGTGTTACATTTTAATATCATAAAACACCGTTCATTGACAGCTTTTAACCGGGGCGGAGCTGTTACATCTGCTATTATATAATAAACCATAACATATACATAAAATCGTATTGTACAACGTTCCAACGTACATAGTTTTAATGCTTTAATATGGTTTTTAACTTTTAAATGAATAGCGTAAAAAATTAGTAATGCATGATACAGATAATGAACGAATTTATAACGATATGTCTTGGAACGGAACTCATTTGTAAACTTGAGTTGCGTATATATTTGTATTGCATTAAAACTGTTTAAAACGATGTTTTTGAACAACTAGAATGCGGTGTGTTGTCCTGCCGAAATTTCGTCTGTGTTCAAATCGTTGTATTTGGAATACGAATCGCTGAACAAGAACATCGTCGAAGCACGGAACTTGTACGAAAAGTGAGTTATTGCTGGTCAATTTATCGTTTTTCATTGATTTATAATTATTTCGAATTTTATTTGTTTATATGCTTATTCCTAATTGTTTTGTTTTATGTTTAAGATTAAGGTTCCAACATCCAATCACCAAAGATTTTTTTTATACAATGCTGAACATCGAATATGCTCAGGTATATTTTGACGTTTTCTATATTAAATTTTGTGCTCCAACCCGTATATCGAATACAAACAAAGTGGACAGTAAAATGTTAATTTTGTTGTTGTCAATTTTATCAAACAGTTGCTTCCAAACATCGATCGTCAACGCCGAATCATGGAAGACTTGTTAGATCATTTTGGTAAAAATGATATCAGTAAGTAACAGTTTGTACGCTTGTTTCATACATTGAAAGTACCTTATTGGCTAATTAGAGTACGTGTACATTTTCTTAGAACCTTGGTTGGATTACATCAATCTCGAGAAAAGTCATCCTCAAGGCCAACACATGAACATCTCGAAAATTCATTGGCGGGCGGTCAAAACGCTTGATCCTTTGTTGGAGGCTCGATTTACCACCGCGTACTCGTTGATGGTTTCAAAAATGACGCAGAATAAATAACCAGGTAACATGTAATATGTCTTTGTGGAATAGTGACGTTTGTTTTAAGAAAATCTTCTTGTTTTTTTTATGCTTGTAGTTTGTAGTGTTCACTGGATACTCTATATTGTATAAATATTTTTCATATTAAACGTGAAATGATGGTTATACTATGTTGAGTGATCTGTTAATTGAATATTTATTAAGTGATTTAAATCTATTAATATAGTTTTCCAGATTCGTTTGTGTGTAGATACTGCCGCAGGGCATTTGAGGAAAAAAAGTTATTTTTTTTACACGGGTGTAGATAGAGTGAAGAAGAAAGGGGAAAAAGAGTTTTTTCAGAGTCAGGATCGTGACCATTCCGGAGTCCAATTATCCCCAAAAATCATGACTTGATCATAACCATGAAAACCAACAATAACATTCGTTTTCCATAATTTACAAAAAATAAGCCAGAACAAAAACATACAAAGTCCAGCAAATAAAGCTTTATTCCTTTACAACATGAATAAAGTGATGAAACATTAATTGGGAATATACAATCATCTAGGTAAGGAAAACACACCAAATGTCTATCTCGACGTCTGAAGATACTGCAAAGATAATCAGACAATTTCTCGTTTTGAACTGATTTTGTGGATTTAAATTTCATGATATTGTGTTGTACAGTTATGTTACTGCTTTTAGTACTGATATAAAACTATGCGGTAATATCTCAAAAGAATAAATTTCGTTTGAACAGAAATGATTCTTGATTTGATATCATTAGATAATTCCTTTAATTTTATAATCACTGGAGCATATTATTTCAACGATTATTCCCAATTTACAACAAAGAGAGAGATGTACTAAGAATCTGTAATAGATTCATATAAAATTAAGTTGCATCTCACCATTGTTTTGCCTCAGAAAATGAACTGGTTTTCTATTTACGACCACAATGTTTTTGGCCTAAATGTGTTTTTTTAAGTTGACTTTTGAATACTGCTCAATTATTGTTTCAGTAGTTCATTTATACTAATTTTTAGAGGAAAGAAAGCTGTATTCACTGGATTTTGTATATTTTTATGTTCGCGTTTATTTGATAAATTATGAAAAAAAAAGTTTTTTTATCGGTCTATTACTGTTGACCATGACCTGTATATTCTCCTCACCTTTTATTTTTTTTGGAGACATATTTAGGGGTTTATTTTGTTTACAATTGGGACTACATATGTTTTATAACAACACATGACTTTGCCTACAAGGGAAAAACACAAAATGGGGATGACACTATCAGCTGGAACTAACCGCTTATCTACGAATCCGCGTAACTCGAATCCGAGTAAGTCGAGGACTCACTGTATAAGCCTATACGGTTTTGCACAGGTAATAATTTATTTTTCAACACAGACTGTTGAAAATTTATGTTGAACACTTGTTTTGTGGTTGACAAGCATAAAGATTCCCTCAGAGAAAAGGTTTGTAGATGGCCAAATTTGCTTTTTAGTCGTCTTGACCACGTAGTGCATCACTGCAGTGCATTACTGCAAAATTGTCAGCGCGACAAACGTTTTCAACGTTTACAACGTTTTCAAACGATCGACGATTAGAATGACTGACGGTTCAAACGATTGACTATTCGGCAGTGATGGGAAGATCAAAGTATTTTTGATTTTTCAGAAACCCTATCCAAAACTCTATCATACAATAATGCATCGACCAAAACGCGATCTCAATCCACGATCCAACTTTTAATAGACTTTTTGTCAACTGCTCACTTCAAATTGCCCATAAACTACAAACTAGAGTACCCTCAACAAGCGGTACAATTCAAAGCTCAACTAATAACTTTGTTATTTTTCATGGTTGCAAATACTATACACGAATTGAACCTGAACGCAGAAATCTACAATTACTTCAACGACAACTTTTTACTTTACACACACAACAAATATGACACTCATATCACAAATTACTTCATTCGAGCTGACATACAAACAATACAAGCATGGTGCAATAAGCACAATCTCAAACTTAATCTCTTAAAAACTGCTACACTGTCTTTCAATAACAATTCGACTACTGAAACTGAACCTATAAAAATACTTGGAATTTATTTTGACAAATATCTTAATTTTGACACCCATATAACATGTCCGGCAAACTCAATAAACTAGTTTACAAGGCAAAACAATTTAAAAATATTATAACTATACGAGAAAAGAAAATTTTTATTAATACAAAAGTTCAATCCATTCTTCAGTTCAAACCATAGCCGTATGGTTCACGTGTGAAAACTTTATTCAAACAAAAACTTATTTTTGCGAACAGAAAGAGAAAAAAACACGTGTGAAACAACGTTAAAACTTCATTAAAACAAAAACATACACTTTTTAACATGTATTTTTGTCATGTTTTATCCTCCACTCGTGCAAATGTCAGATCACCGTGCAAATGGCACACGTGCTAAAGACACCCGTGAATACGTCTGTCTGGGCATAAGTCTGTCCGTGCAAGTGGCATCCGTGCAAATGTCCCCTGTGCTAATGACACCCGTGCAAAAGTCGTGCTACTGAATTAACTACTTTAACCAATCCGTTCTGCACATTCAAATGTTCCTAGAAATTTAGGAGCGGCATTTGTATTCATTTAAAAAAACACTCTCAAAACTTATTTTTTTAAATTTGATGTTATTGCTTGTTGTTTTTTCTTTTTTTCAAGTTTGATATAACTTTATTTTATATCATTCAAACCACCTGTATTTTGGTCCCCCGTAGAATGTATTAAGCTAATAAATAAATAATTAAAATAATTTATAACAAATTTTTTTATTATATTGAACTTTTTATGAGTACACGTATGTATGTTAAACAACACTAAACACAGCACTGTCACTTATATGGAACACAACCATAATAGTTCACTGGATTTCTTTGTCGCAACGATCGACGTGGTGTGAACTGCTCATGATGTGATGTAGGTGATGACAGTCGTTCAGTGTCATTGCTTAGTTGACTTGGTTCAGCCTCAGTGCATGACTGATCGGTGTTGTAATTTTGTATTACGACATTATCTTCAATCTCTCGTTTAACCTGGACAGGACGCTCGGTGGTGTTTAGAAGATGCCGACGATTTTGACGCACCTGTGTCACATCCTCTGTGAGGACTTGATATGATTTGTTTGGCAACACAACAACGACAGTCCCTCTTCTTTCTTATCCACGACGTGGGAAGAATGTACGTACAGCTGCTCCAGGAGCGAGAGTAAGCAAAACTTTGCCCCATCTATTTGTACGGCATTTTGTCTGCTCTGTAAGTGCAGATGGATTGTGAGGTAATACGGACAAATGAGTCCGCAATGGTCGACTCATCAGCAACTCTGCAGGTGACAATTGTCCATCAAGAGGCAAGAGGCACTGCTCTGTAATTGAGCAGTGCCAAGTGGGGATCGGTGCCATCTGCGGCTGCTATTTTCCATAAACGTTTGACTATTTGAACGCCACGCTCAGCCAGTCTGTTCGATTGCGGGTAGCAAGGACTGCTTGTGGTGTGAGTAAATTTATATTGTTGAGCAAATTGTTGAGCTCGAAGCACGAATACTGCGACCCGTTGTTTTATACAACTTTATGTGGTATGTCATGACAAGAAAATATTCTTTTTAAGGCAGTGATTACTGTAATCGCTGTAGTCTCTCGCAAATGTTCCACTTCAATGTAGTTGGAAAAGTAATCAATCATGAGAAGATACTGTTGATTCTTCTAGTGAAACAAATCAGTTGCAACTTTTTGCCAGGATTTCTGCAAATAGGAATGTGGTTGCTGTTGTAAAAGTTAAAGTTAAAGTTTACTTTGTGAATGGGCAACAATGCTTTAGTTTCATGTAATACTATGTATGAAAGAAATAAGAAAACAACATTGTTGCAGTGGCTTTTTGAATTAAAACTCCAGAGAAAACAGTCATGCTCTCTTCCCATCACCAAAACTGTCTGTTTATTGATTTGTCGCTGCATGCTCAAAAAGCCATAAATGAAGGGGTGACAAATGTCGGACTGCAGGTTTGATTAAAGACAGTTGACAGTTACTTTGAAACACATATATTTGCAAAGCAAAACAACAAAGATAACAAGGCATAGAACAACATCAATCAACTGAGAGAAAACTCAGTTATAAGCAAACATGCATTGTTGCTGATAAGAGTAAATATCCAAAACAATCCAACAATGCATATGCAATGTATATTAGAAAAAACAAGTAATAATAATGTTTATATATACAGTATATCATAAACACTATAAGTATATATGTATGCACGTATATATATATGTAACAACAAGTAAAAAAGTACACTGTCGTTATTATGGCTCAACAACCCCCCCCCCATAATAACGCATTGCACTTGAATATGTACATACGTATATTTACAAGGAAGTCACAAAAGACATCAAAAAATTATGACGAGGTGCTGGAAGAGCCTTAGTGAGAATATCAGCAAGCATTTCCTGAGTCGGACAAAACGCCAATTCTATAGTTTTATTTTCTATAGACTCATGCACGAAAGCATGTTTAAAAAAAAAGATGTTTTGTTTTTCGAGTGGTTTTATTCCCTCGTGCTACGAAAATAGCTGCTTGGTTATCGAAACGTAGGACCAGCGGTTTGCCCGACTTGAGAACAAAATCTCGCACCCTCATGTCGACTACTAAATCATCAAACCATTTTATTTCGTTGATTGCAGTTGCCATGGAAACAAATTCGGCTTCGCAGGTACTGTGAACGTGCTGAGAGAGGTGGGCGTGAAACATTTGCTGGATTGGATATATCACCATTAACTGAAATCATGGTCTCAGAAGCAGGAGAGCATGAAGGATCGCTTGGGGTTGATACAATAGTTGTGGCCATATTGAGATTTTGAGATTTGGAAAGACCATTAACCCCGGTCAAGGGGGCCCGTTACTTTGGGCGTAGGGCCAGCAAAACCCCGGAGCAAGTCTCCGGAACTTCCACGCGTACTTCTTCCCACGGCAGTTTCAAGAGAGCCGAAGAAGGAGGACACCCGACCGTGGCATGGCGGGGTGCCGCCCCTGCCTCTCCCATACCTCTTGGGCTTTTGGCTTCTACGAGAGGACCTCACGATCTTTGACCCCGCAGCCGAGTCACTAGGGTTCTCTCAATCACGCCACCCTGGGATATTTCAGCGCCACCCACCCCACCACAAGACATGCTACCAGAAGCCGCAGCCCACAGTGGGAAGGGCCCCTTCCCCAGGAAAGGGATAAAGAGGGACAAAATATAAAATAAAATAAATAATAAGCAAACAAACAAAAAAGATGTAAACGAAGATGAGAAAAAAAAAATGAAGATGAAGATGAGGGTGGTCGATCTTGGTAATGCCCAGACTTCACTGGTGGTGAAGCCTAGAACATGCAAGCCCTCTCACCACAACAAGGTGCCAACCATCGAGGGGGCTTACAGTACGGAAACTTCTCTTTTCGAATATATGTACTTTTTACCTAAACCCTCAAGTGTTCTTACTAAGAGGTCGCTGGAAACCTGGAAACCGAAAAGGGAATCCAAAAACCCCAAAGGAAGGGTTCCAGCTATTACAAGAAAACATCTGCTGCGGAGTTTATGATGGGTCAAAAAAATTTTCCATATCCCAGAATTCCATGGGGTGGATCCATTGAATCAGATGCAGGTACCAAAACATTAGTTAAAACTTGTCCACTGGACAATTTTCTTGTCATTATTGCAGGTATTTGGCAGAAGAACGCTGGTACTCGTTAATATTTCGAGGAACAGTGGAAAGGTGAAATTTGGGCACAAAGACTAATCAACGTCATCACAAAGATTCTGATGAAAAAGTATGACGCTGCAAAGTTTGAATGGGTAGAAGCTTTGTCGTCTCTTGTAGTTTTCAAAACGGCTAACGAATACAACTGTTATGGAACAGAAGACAACATCTTCATCAATAAACTAAGATTTATCCATCAGACGCATAGAGAAATCACCTGCACAACCAAAATTTGCTCTGTGAACAAATGCTCAGAAGATGAAGGATTTATCATTATGGATGATCTCAACAAAATGAAGGCTCCTTCAGTTCCAAAGCCTTGCCCAAGGAAAAATTGCTATGGTATGGTATCTCGTAAGACTAGCTTTGTAAACCCACCTTCTTTTTTTATAGTATTAGGATCCCAAGAAACTGACCTATCCACTCTGCCAAACACCATCAAGATTGATAAAATAAAGTATAACCTGTTTGCCGTAACGTTACATCAACCTAGGCATTTCACAACAGAAGTATCCTATGGAGATAGCTGGTACTCATATGATGGTTACCTAACAATTCAAGATGAGTACTTTGTACTCATGAGCAATAATCTCCGGACCGACCTGAAAGGACGCAGAGCAAGCAATGTGGTGTACATTAGGGTTTAGTCATTACGAACCATTCACTTAATTTTTTCTTTTTTTTCTTTCATGATGCGTATGTAGTACTATACACTGTTTGAGTGACCAAAGTGTGCTGTCATATAAGAAAGACAGTGGAACTATTCGTACAACTCGGTATTTGTCAAACCAATTCGACTCACACATCGTACGTTATCTCGGAATTCGAACCAATCCTCATTCGTACAACCACCCATATATAATAGTAGTTGTTTACTACTATTAAAACTATTAAAACTAACAGCAACATTAAATTGCAATTGTAAAGGACAAAATAATAGTAGTATAAAAAAAGTAACAGAACCAGAAGTATAAAAGTTGGCTTTTCAGTTGGTCACCATACATTTCTATTTCTAATAAATGTAAAATTTTAAACATTCCTACAATTAACCAATTAATCTGGTATCATAGGCTAAAGGAAATTTTTCGATTCCTCAATAATCCTGATCATCCACTTCATTCGTACTCTCAAATTTTTAACACTCCTCTTAATCATAGATCTACCAACAGCTACAAATTTCATTTTCCATATCCATATCAAAAATTTTCATCCCTACGATACCCTTATAATACTTTTATCAAATGGAACTCACTCCCAATTAGATTACGTAAATTAACCGATATGACTCCTCCACTTAACTATAAACATATCGATATAGTTGATCGTAATTCACGATCAAATATATTTTGATCGTGAATTAAGCATATATATCCGGTATTGCAGTCATTAACTGTTTTTTTTTTCGTTAATCCTCCTTGGTTCCCTTTTTTTCTATTTCATTTTCTATTATTTTCTTATTTCTTTCACCTTTTCCCATCCAGTTTTGTTATTTTGGTTTTTTTCCTTTTTTCCCCTTGATTTTGCTTTTCTTATCTTCATTTTTTTCCCCTCTCTTTTCTCTCGTGCAGTTTGGTTGATTAGCATTAGTATTTCCTACTTGTTGTAGTTTTTATCATTCATTTTTTTTTCTTTATATACAATTTTATAAAATTTTGTATACTGTGATCCCTTTGGATTGGACAATAAAATAATAATAATAATAAAATATTCAGTGGCAACTAAATAGTGTTTACTATAAAGTAAAGAGTACAGCAACATGTTAAAAATATATTGAGTAAATAAAAAAATAGTGCTAGAATAAATACTATAAACATTTCACATGCCAAGGCCTCCATTTTTTTATGCACAGCTTAAAGTTGTAGCTTGTGTTATAAAATTATTTAAAGGCCAAAATCGATAGCTTGTAAAGTTCCAAAAACTACATTTAATGTAAATTACGGAACTGCACAAGTAGAGCAATGTAGTAATAATGGTACTCTCGGAAAAAAACGAGATTGAATTGTTTCAGTACAAGTAAAACATTATAACCAGATTGCTACAAAGTTATTTTTTTAAGATTAAATTTAATTTTTAATGAAAAGTTTTCTTTTGGGTGAATCTTTTTCCTTTCTTAAAACTTATAAGCCCCCCTTTTCAGCCTTGATGTTGTATTACATTAATAAAACAATATACAATTAATTTCATAATCTTAAAACTAATTTCATCATTTTAGAAAAATATGTAATTATATGGCTTTTACTTTCATACTTGATATTAGTGACATTTCTGATTTTTGGCAAAAAAGTTACGTTTGAAAATTTCTTTTTTCGTTTGGTTTATTGAATAAACATTGTTTCTCTGACATCTTAATGCCGTTCTTTTTATAGAGTAACGAGCGACCTCGTAGTAAAAAAACTTGAGGGTTTAGATAAAAAGTACATATATTCGTAAAGAGTAGTTTCCGTACTGTAAGGGTGTACTATAGCAGCTCACGGGCAATCCTTACGAAAAAAGTTAATTAAAACCAAAGTTGTAAAAAAATGTTTGTTTTTTGGCAAAGTCCAGCAGCGGATTCGACGTGTTATGTACCACGTTCGCGACCTCGTAGTACGAAAACGTGGGTGGAGGGGTAAAAAGTACATATATATTCGGAAAGAGTAGTTTCCGTACTGTAAGGGTGTACTATAGCAGCTCACGGGCAATCCTTACGAAAAGAGTAATTAAAATCAAAATTGTTAAAAAATGTTTGTTTTTTTCAAAAAGTCCGAAGTCAACACAAAAATAATGCATCGTCTGCTCTTTCGCGATATAAACAGATCGTTCTTTTTTTCGTTTTATATTATTTTTGTGTTTTATTTGAAAAATAAATGTTTGATTTAGCATAAACTAGGTTTAGCATTTAACATAGGTTTTTTTTTTGCCCCCCACCCCCTATGATCATCTAACTTTAATACTTTTCACTATTTTCAAACCATCGTTTATCGTTTGCTCTGTCCTGCTTGTTTTCCTCTTACGCAGCGCCCCCTGGCGAATCCGCTGCTAACTTCAGGTTCGTACACTCTTATTATGTAGGAAACATTAAAAATAATATCAATTCAATTTTCGGAAAATTAATTTGAATGCAAATGCTTAATAGTATCAAAAGTACATATTATAATTTACCAAATGACGTCTGAAACAGTGATAATGCCTTTTTAGTAGGTTGATGTTTCTAAAGTGTGCGAAAATATTTTAACTATTGTATTTACCAATAGGTTAATTGGCTTATTCGAAACGTGTCTGAAGTTAGAATTTAATCTATTACATTTTGACAAGATAAAATTTGAAAATTTCATCACATTTTTAAAATTAATTAATGACGTAGTTGTAATTCGTACGATGATTGTAACAGAATACTTATCATGTTTAAGTTGGTTTTTTTTTTTCGATTATCATAAGATTTGGACGATGCTTCTCTGAAATGAAGTAATGTAGTGAGCTAGTGGACAATTTAGAAGTTTCTGTTTAGGAGATAAATTTTTATATTGTTTTCTTTTTAAAGTAGACATAATGATAATGTTTATTGCATTAACCGTGTTTATTGCACAAGTACATCAACCTAACTTAATCTAAAATTGATGTATAATAATACATTTGTCAAAATTCAATAAAAGAAATATGATAATCAGCGAGGCATTAAAACAACATTGAGGTCAAATTGTGAATACGTCACCAACGATATTCAAACTCACTATATTACTAAAAAAAAAAAGAAGAGTAAAACATGATAAGACAGGGCATTTGTTCCAGAACTGCTCTGCTTACTTATGACACCTCGTTACTTAGGCGCCCTCTATCGGTAAGCTGAAGTATGAATTTTCGAGAAGAACCCAATTAAATATGGCGGTCTAAAAGTCGCTTTTTTCGTGAATACTACATTAAATAAGTTAACCCTACTATTGTTTATTTCGTTAATCATTTTAATTATACGCGTTTTTTCTACTCCTTTGCCAAGTCTTATTTTCCGTCTACATGATTTATACACTTTTGCCTATTGATAACAATTTCCAATTTTAACTTAACATAATATTAAAATAAAACCATCCCCACGTTTTTTCGGTTAATCAAACGTGCTAACCCTTGTGTATTTTTTTTAGCAGGCACAGTGCATCGCTTTTTGTTTGAAAAAACGGGCTTAACCCTAAACCCCAAAACAGACTTAAAAACTACTGAATTCTAACACAACATCGTAGCTGTCCCACTAAGGTCCTAACAACTTAATTTTATAACCCAATTTTATTCTATAAGAGGATGTCTTAACTTAAATAGAGGATTTGCGTTGTGTGGGTGGTTAATTAATGTTCCAAGTATGTATAGTGGATTTTCTCAAAATAATCTATCCTCTTGTGTTCTAACTACTATTGTTCGGATGGGCTTCACAAAATGTCTACTTTTCGCACTTCAAAAATAAAAGACACTTTTGGGCGGTGAAGTATATTTTACAGTAACAATAACAATTTATTCTAATAATTAAAAGTGAACATTTACAAGAACGTATTTTGTATGAAATTTGGAAAATGTTAAAAGTCAAACTTCTGTATAAACAGTTAATTCCAATTACTAATCTGTCCGAATAATCAAAAAGGGTTTTACATGAATTCCAATTAAAAAACCTTGAGTAAGTTCAATTACTTGTTTCCATAAGAATCTTAAGTAAATATCAATCAATTGTTTCTATAAAGTCCTAAGCCATGTAATAATAATTCTAATTCTACTTGTTAGTACACATGTTACAACATTTTAAACTACTCAGTATACAACATAGGTATATTCCTTATACTGGCTTAACACAATATTCTTAAACTAATCCGTTTACAAACATAAGTTCACTTCTATACTGGCAGCCGGGAAAAACTATCTCTTTACTTACTATCAAAGTCTACATTTTTATGGAAGTCGTGAATTTCCATAATTTTCACTAAGTCCGAATTTCTTCCCCAATTAATTCTAGTCTAACATTATTGGATCTGGATCAACATAATAACAAGATATTTGAGTGCATACATTACAACAGCATTTTCTAGTGGACTACCGGGAATTTGGACAGCATCTTCATGAGCGAGAGGCGTTCGCTCATTTTGCATAATTTTCACCCAGTATTTATATGGTTTTGAAAGTGATTTGATTGGAAGTTATTTTTAAATGTCTTTGGTAATTCTGATTGCCTCAATTCTAATTTTAGTGATTCTGTCAAATTAGGATGATCT
>JAQIWH010004227.1:0-17524 GCA_034695005.1 Cryptops parisi | reverse complement strand
AATAAAGTCTGAGGGCCAAATGACATAGCTGTAAAAGCCAGTCGGTGCCCTCGTTAAACCCCAAGTACCTACCCACCCTATCGGTAACTGTGACAGTGACGAAACAAAAACAAAACCTTAAATAAAATTGAAGATAATTTACTGCCTTGTGTGACTTCAAGTACTGAATTCCTTGTATAGGTATAGTTACACTGATGAAACATAATAACAAACAATAAACAAAAATTTGTTTTAAAAATGGCGAAAATAGGCTCACTATATGAAGCAGCTATTCTGAGAAAAAGTGACAACACCGATCGGCAAAAAATTGGAACTGACCGGTTACTGCACCAAGCCATTAAATTACAAATACTTTGTGAATCCACTCGTATTGTTATCCAAGCGTTATTGCTATCATTTCATATTGTATTCAGTTTACTTTTTAAATATTTGACCCTTTTTAATGTTTGATACTGTTTCTCTTAAAAACTGACTTTTGGTGACCTCGACTGGATTTGGGTGACGAGTATTGGATTTTATCAACGAATATCGGAACATTATTTTGCCGAAATAATGTGACGAATATCGGATTAATACGGTACCAGTACCTAACTATACGTCAGTTAGCTGTAGCTATGCGCGGTGTTGTGCAGGGAAGCCTTCATAAGCTGTGTTTAGCAGAAAAGCACTGCAAAGCTGTAGCTAACTTAATCGCTCTGTTATACAGAAAAGCAAAACAGGGGTTAATTTAAAAACTATTAACTTTATAGTAAATGGGCGATTGAATCACGTGATGCAATTAAGTAGATTATATATTTCTCACTAATGCGTATGTATGCTTCGAAAAAAAACTTTAATTTTATTTTTTATTTTACCCATAGGAGTAATTCTCTAAAAGTTCATACCGATAACTGTCAAAGTTAAACAAATGTAGGTAAAATATGTTTTTAAAATCGTTTCAAAACTATGTCATTGCATATTAAGATTTGCATTAAAGTTTTAAAAATTAAATTTTTTTAACTAAATGATTCTATTAACATTGCATTTGTTAGACAATGTGGGTGTCATTTCATAACAATAATACAAAATATACTTATTTTTTAGTACATACGAGTACAGATCAGAAAACAAGACACAAGCAATAAATAGTTCATTATTAACCATCATCGAATTCGTCTAACTGTTCTCTTGTAGATAAAGAAGTTCACATTTGAACCGAATATTTTATATGGAGAATCGTTAGGTTATTCCTCAATGAACTTATTATGATTCATGAAGACGTAGTAAATAAACTGAAGGGCTCGGTACAGTAACCGGTCAGCTCAACGTTTTAAAAAAGTTTACAGTATCGACAAAACAACTGTTTTAAACAGTAAAATACGCAATATATTTAAAATAAATCATTTATGCTTAACACTAATATTTTTGGCCAAAAATACTTTACTGGTAATAATCTATTTGCTCAGTGAAGAAATGTGAATAGAAGCTCTTCTAAAAACAGTACACAGCAATAATAAAGAGCTGCTGGATAGCTGGGAAACTAACTTGGCTTATGCACCCAACAGGGACTGTCAAGAGCCATCTATGATAATATCTCGGTATCTGAGCATCAGATTGGCCTGTTCCATGCACCAAACAACGCAAAATTTTGCAACAATTATATCCTTTGAAAAAATTGTGGAGCTACCAAATTGCCCCGAGCCATTCAATTAGTGTTGCTAATTATATTCGTACTAGCAGTCCGCCTAGTCACAAATATGACTACACACAAACCTCCTCCTACCATAATGATGAACACATTAGACCTGGTGTCACGAGACGATGCTGAGCCGCCCAAAAAATAGCTCCGCCTACGTGGAAAAAAAAGACGGAATGCAAACATTCACGTACACACTAACATTGGAGTCGTTTAGTTATAATAGATGTATGGTGGTTAAACATCAGTACAATCGCTGGAGAATCCTCATTTTGAAAAATAAAGTTCATATATTTTAGGGTCAATAAACGTTTAACATAGACGCGAACAAATAACCCACTTCTACTAATAATAGTTTATGGCAAGTTTACGCAAGAAATGAGCCCTGGTTGTCAACGGAAATTTCCTAAAATTCAACTAAAGAATGAGCAATTTTTGATAAAGAACATGAAAGCTGGTTATGTGCACAACGTAAAATAAATCTAGTTAAGCAAGTCACCTTGACTTTCCTAAAAATCAAGGAAAAAAAATCAAGGAAAAACGTTTACCTTATAAAAGGGACTTACCCACGGAAAATTTTGTGAATTGAGTAAGCTGAGAATCATCTACTTGAAGCTGGTCAATGTCAAAAATACCATCACCAAGGTCACTGGTGATGGGTTCTATCCTGTGTAAAATATTTCTGAAACATAGTGTGTCAACAATCGCTCAATAACCAAAGAGTTCTCACCAATGCGTGCACACCTATTGCAAGGAAGTCGTTGTAATAACTGGAAAAAGTGTTCGATCGGGAAATTTATGAATCATCCAGACCACATTTTCCAAACATTACTCCAGCTGACTGACCACCTGTTCCGCAATTTACAAAACCATTTGGTGGACAACATTCGAAGAGAACTAAAGCATATCACATACTGTAATACTAAAAAGGCATCAAATGTTTACTAGAAAGATGGAACAAAAATTGCATAATTGGTTAAAATGTGTCACAAACACGTTTCTTTCATTGAAAAAGCATGAAATAAATTCATAGCATTTACCAATGAAATGAAATAACCCAATAACTGCTACATAAAGAAACAAACAATTCCCCGTTCATATTTGTACTTTTCTCGTATTCTCCCATTTTGATGAAATGAAATATTAAGTACTTACAACTAATTGAAGGGCCAGGTGTAAAAGCGTAACATTTTTACAATTTCGAAGAAAACACGATTATAGATCTGAACTTGCCTTGCTGTCTATGGGCTACTTTACACTTCATGCACTAATATCCTTGCACATATTGTTTTGCTCAATATTATGCGTTACAAAAGTAGAATTGCACATAACACATTCGAAGATGTTGCTAGGTCATTTTTGACAAAAATGTTACTCAACACCCTTTTACGCCAGGCCTTTCAATTATACAAGTACTAACCACTTAAGTAATATCTCATTTGTGTTGACGTAATTCATATCTGATGTCAATTACTGACAAAATCGAAAAACGAAAACAAGAAAGTACTACCAAAAATGATGCAATTTAAAAATCCTATCAATTAATTGCATTAACCAAATCATCTAAATTATTGCGTCCTGACACACGCAATTTTTTGGTGTTGCAACTGGAGCAATTTGTGGATGACTGTGGCGTCAGCTTTTTGCACAACCAATAAAACTTGGTTGGCGTCAAACTGACTTCAGAGATGTTCACCAATTGCTCTAATTGCCAAACCAAAAAAACTGCGTGTAATCAGAAAGCAATACCAAAATCAAGGAATAATTAAAATTATAATAAAACAAAAAAACTCGTTTAACATCTTCAAATAATCATTTATCCTGTTACAAATAACACACAAAAACAATTATGATTTTTTGTGTGTTCTCTGAATGTTACGAACTGCTTAATATCTAATTACAACTTAGTTGTTCTAACAACTTAGCCGAATATTCACATAGTGAATATTTTAATACTTTTAATAAGTATTTTTTCTCATTTAATCCTAACTTTGTAAGTCATTCAACAAAATAAAAAGAAAAAACATCTAACAAACACTATCAAAAAAATTATCAAAATCCTACTAACTTTCAAAAACATTACTAACAAATCAAAAAATAATAATAATAATGTACTGTATTAATATATTAAAACTCATTTAACATTTTACAAAAACAAATATCCTATTATAAATAACGTTCACAAAACCCTGAAATCACATGTAAGTGTTGTTTTGATTAAAAAACTACTATGACTGAACAGTTCTTTAACGTGCATCGACTGTTTAATTTAAGATTGAAATTCTTCTTCTTTTTTTTGGCATATCAACATATGTTTATAATAACGTGTGACCTGAAAAGGCACTGAAATTTAAACAAAATGTTAAGACACATGTATGTTAAGACACTATGTACTGTATATATAATATACATACTTTTACAAATAACTTTTCTTTTTCAAAAATAGATTAAGGCTTGATGACAAGAGTATAAGTATGAAAAAAGCATACTGTACAATTATTTAAAAAAAAAATTCCTTCGAGGAAAAAAAAACAAAAATACTTAAGGCGTGATGAAGTAGAAACTTCCATCTGTTGGTAAATAATCGTAACAAGCATGATGGTTAGGATCATCGCATAGAAAGAAATGGCGTTGTGCTAAATAAGGATCAAACCAGAGATGTCCTTGCCAATGCCATGAATTGGCATGTTTGAAGATTTCGTTACCATACATGTTCCTAACGTAAAGTGCTGGACTGGGAGGTCCATAGAACCATTCGCCTCTGATCTTGACCAATGTTGGAGTTTCATGAAACATATTGGTGTTCATCTCGGTGTGTTCGTTGGCAGTGTCGTTCAGTGCATCCATTTCGAGAAATATATCTGTCATCTTAACTCGGAAGTAGGCGAATCTCTTGAGGTGGAAGTCGTCCAAGAAGATTTTCTTGGGGTCGTTGCTGAAAGTTTCCTTGTGTTCGACAAAGGTCGTTAAGTTAGAAACATAGTAAATGATGTCACCGTCGAAATCCCACGGAATTACGTTGCGGAATTTCACGGCGCCTAACAAAGTTCCTCCGTTGACGTAATACAAAAGATTGTGTTTCTGTGAAAATTGATGCAATGCCCGGATGCCATCTATTAGGCGGTCCATGCAACAGATTGGCATAAACCTACGCCCTGAAATAGGTTGCAATCCGGAGCATGTCATTCCTATCTCTTCACAGGAAAATTTGTAAGGAGGGCTATCGGGCATCACCACTCGATTGAGTTCCCACTTCTTGGCCAATGGTAGCCAAGAGGCTTGAGGTTGCAGCCCGTTCACGAAATACATCGCATCGGGGCAATTCATGACCTGAAGAGAATTGTGCTTAAGTCGAATGAAGAGATCTTCGAAGATGACATCTTCCGGAAGAAGTTCATCAAATTTCATCATGCTGAACACCGACGTCCTAGCAATGAATGGACCTAACAAATGATCACAATAAACACATTCGTTTCTCGACACATGGTAACCTTCGTCGTACTGCAATCGGTAATGTCTCATTGTCGATTGAAGACAACCGATCTGCCAATGACCGGTTTTATTGCGAAAAGAACCACCAACCACTTTGACCATCTTATCAGTAGTCAGGACTGACAATTGGCGTTCAAATTTTGTGAACCATGAGACGATGTCCAAGTCTCGTCCAACTAACACAAAAGATGTTCTGGCGTATTTTATTAGAGTATTCCAGATGTAACCGGCCGTCCAACTTGATTTAATCTTTACCACTGTCACTTGACTAGAATCAACGATGTTACATCGATCCCCGGACACAGCCACTATAACAGGAACTTTGGGATTATATTGATTAATTGTCTTCAACAGACGATGGGTATTACTTTGACAGTTCGCATCGTGGCTGTTAGGAACTAGGAGTATGCTGAGTAGGTCTTCTAAAGATGACCGGTCTTTGCATCCTTTCTCTTTGGCCCACGAACCTTTTAAATAGTAAGGTTCTGATAGATTGAAATGCAAGTACCGTTCTGGACAAAAATCTGGGACGGAACTGATGACTTTTTCTCGAGATGAAACTACGGTTTTAAAAGTTATAGGGTCGTAGGTGTTATCGAACAAGTTTATGACTCGCGTCAGCTTCTGTTGAGCAACTGCTGTCCACAGTTGACGAGGAGAATTTTTGTTAAGATCACTAATAACACTGTGTAGTTCTTTGATGATGTACTCTCTTTCGGAAGGCTTCCACGGACAGAAGCTGCTTAGTAGGGAAGGTAAAAACCATAGAAGAATGTAGGCGATGAACAAGGTGATTATGCAACATATTACAAGGCATCGTCGTTTATGGTAACGTTTCATGACACCTGAAAAAATACAAACAAAGATGATAAATATCAAGATCTATGCACGTTTCATGATACCTGAAAAATACAATCAACTATAATAAAAATACCACAATCTATGCACATCCATAAGTGTTTATTGCATATATTCTCACATATAATGTTTATGCGTCTATGTTACAGTACCGACAAAACATACAGTCTATACTTTCATGCTATCATCTATAGAATGAAACTTTCAGGTAGTGATGTAATCTTACGCGCATAGAAACTCGGCATTCTATAGAATGCAGAGTTTATTTTTTGGCAAAATATGAAAAAAACCAACTGCAGAAAAGAGATTGGCGAACGGCCCCCACAACAGATAGAAGACACAATATAGGTATATCCCGATTTACGGTGCTTCGATCTAAGGCGCTTCACTATAACGGTGCCACAACTAGCGATATTTTGTCAACAAAAAAAAATTATGTTTATTTTTAAAAACGTGCTACCACCACAACCTTCAACGATATGTGGCAACTCTTCATCATTAACACATGTTTGCACGCTTTTTTGAGATTTCAAGTTTTAAAAAAAAACGGCTGTTAAAATAATTTAAATTTTTTATCTACAGAGGTGGTCTCGGTCCTAACCCGCCGTTATAATGGGGTATGTCGCAAAACCAAGTTTCAAACAAAGAAATGTTTCTGTTTGAGAAAACAAGCGTATTATGCAATTCGACATGTCATGCAAGTGAAGAAAGAGGAGATTGCTGCACAAAACAAACAACTCAATACTTCACCTTATTTTAATTTACTTTAACTTTTGATTAAAAACTTGAATTAAATTAAATTAATTATTTAATTAATAAGTGACATACCATTACAAACTGTGAAAAGAAAATTAATCATAATACATAATAAAATGTAATCATATTTTAGAATATTTATAACTACATAATTAAATTTAAAAAAAAAAATTTAATAAATGAAGTTAATTCTCCCCCCCCCTCTTAGTTATTATATTTAAACGGTTGGTATACATGTATAATTAGCGAGTGTAAAGTACGTAGCTTCATATGTACACAAGTTAAGTTTATGTGTGCATACAGATATATGCACATTATACAGTATATACTTATATGCACAGTATACTTTGATATAGAATAGTAGCTGAAGATCTGGTATTCAGTGTAGCCATACTAAAGTATACGAAATCGTTGTCCTATAGACTGCGCCCAAATTAACATTATTCAACGTACAAGTAATCAAAGCAACCTTACATATAAAATAACTTAACATTATTAAAGTTATTATACAATAAACATACCAATTGAGCACACTCCTACATATTTATTGAATAAGCGTGTGCAGTTTTTGTAAATCCAACTACCGGTTCTGTATTTAGGCATAGTTCATCAACACAATACTCTTCAAGTATCGACTGAAAAAAAATAATGAAACCTGTTTCAGCCATGTTTTTTATCGATATAACTACGGTAAGATAGTCAACCCAAAACATTAATTTCAGAGAATTACAAATTTGAATTAAACATTTATATATATTTACTACAACCATTTGCATCAACTATTCGGACATTGAAACATCGTACCGGTATATTAAATTTAGTTAGTGAACCTGTACAACAGCAACACGCCAGGAAAGGTCGATTAATCTAAACTGTTATAATAAAATTCGATACCACACCTTAGACAACAACTGATAAAACGATAACCAATCAAATCTAGGTTATATTCTATCTTAGCAATTATCATTGTATGGGTTCACGTTTAATGATTTGAAAGTATCACAGTGTATTCGTAATTTGTACATATACGCGTCCTATGTAATGTTACGTTCTATATATTATATACACTATTACTATAAATAATTACCCAGATGTATTTACGTAAGAGTAGAAATAGTAATACAACAATGAACTACATAATACAAGGCAAATTTAAATTACAACAATGAACTGCATAAACATATGCTGTAACTAATGAGATGAAATAGTAAACTAAAAATTGTAGAAAAATATTTATTTAATATTTTTTAATATTTTACGTCCCATAGGGACACAAATAATACATACATATATATAACAAAACAATTAACACAAGGTTTAATTGTTTTAACACAAGGTCATATTTAAACACAAGGTTTGCCTCTAGACACCCCGTGGACGTAGCCCACATATTGCATATAAATTTATTATTTCTAATAGTGTACGTACATATTGTATATAAATTTTGTTAATATTCAAAATTTAAAACAAATCATATGCACTCGTGATAATTATATACATCATCATCGCATTCCATTTACATATTTTCCTGTGTAACTGGTTTGCATGCTATATTATAATGCATAATCTGTAACATTTAAGACACCTCATTGGTTAATGCACGTTTCAAATGGGTAGCAATTTTAGGATAATCTAACCTGGATTATTTTTTGCAAGTTCCTGTAATCTTCCATATATTCATTCAAAGACAAATTTGGCTAGAAATACAATGTTTGCACGTGTTCTGCTTAAATTTGAATCAAGTGTTAGTAACATATATCGATCAGCTACGGTCCAGACAACTTGGCGCCAGTGACGTCACAGGATTACAATTGAATATACAAGGGATGTGCCCCACAACTGACACTATTATAGTGTGAATGGTATTTCCCTTAACTTCCAATGAAAAGGATAAAATGTTAACACGTTCGGAAGTAATCGGCTAGCCAAAAGTGAAATTTGCATATCAATGATATTTTGGTTGATATTTGTCGCTCAATGTCAACACATTGTTTCTCATCGATCAATACCCTACAAAAGTTTAGTCAACATGACGCCAAATGACGTCACTTGATAGCGCGCAGCAGCATAAAGTAAGCACAAATCATTGCCCCGACACGGATGAATTTCTGTATAAAATGAAATCACATTACCTAACTGATACGTGTTACGAGTGTCTTATTTAATTTGTCTATGGATGAAATGAAAATATTGTTACAGTGAATGTTAGCATAGGATATTTGAAAAATAATGCATGTTCATTGAATTTGTTTGGCTTATGAAACCGCGCATTGCTTTCCGAACGGCTAAACCTCTATCGTTTATTGCAACATTTTATTTAATTTGATTTGGCGTCTTAAATCGTTTTCAAAATGGCTCAACTTTTTCATATCGTAGATGTCATCTGTAACCACAGTTCGTATGTTGAAGGGACTTGAAATTTGGTGCACAATTTAGTCCCGCGTGACATTTGAATCTATCAAATCTTCAGGGATAAATGTCATGTCGATTCGAAGCTATTGACACATGAAAAAATGTCACATTGTTGCAAATGAACATACATGCATATATATAGTATAAAAAGTTTACTACATGTAGTTCATGCTCATTGTTGTGTGTGAAACAGTCATCCAAAAAAAAACACTTAATAAAAAGTTGTACCATTAAACAGAAGTTTTTCAAAAAATTGTTTTAAAAATATGTAATTGTATGTATTTAGTGATTTAAATTTTATTTTTGTATGTAACTTATCGCCTGTTTTTCTATAAATCAAATAAATGTATTGTTACACTGTATTTAATTTCGTGTTATGCAGTCTGGTTTTAATAGGTAAAAACAAATATACAAATAACATAAAACTTATGTTTGTTTGTTTTTTCTGAAAAACATTGACGGAATTTTTCAATGGCAATGTATTGCAAAATAAAAAGCAAAATCAAAATCAAAACAGCTTAAATAAACGAAATGACAAAAACTTCAAAAACTGAATCACTTCAGCCACACCAACGATTAACATTAACATCAAAATTTACCTTCCATTACGAACTTATTTTAAAATATTATTATTAAAGAAATTAACAACAAAACATCGAGAATTAACACACCCTGCACTTAAAGGCGGCGACTAGCTTGTAACAACAGAACGTTGTAATGTAATGTAACACGATGTACTGTAAGATAATTCGATAATCAGTGTCAAAGATCGAACGCTCACTCTTTGACACCGACTATCAAATGCGCGTGTTACATGCCATTACACTGCATTACAACGTTCGGCTGCCGCCCTACGATTACGGAAAAATTAAACCGAAACTTCCATCCATTGGTAAATAATCGTAGCAAGTTTTTCTTGAATCGTTACAAATGAACGACTGTGTCCTTCCATTATACGGATCGTACCAAGAAATTCCTGGTGAACCAAAGTTATTAGCGTGTTTAAACAGTTCGTTACCGTATTCATTACGAGCAAAATGGGCAGGGTTGGGTGGTGCGTAAAACCATTCTCCTCTGACACGTACCTTCGTTGCCAATTTGCGAAACAAAGACACTGGTTTCGAGTATTTGTTCTTAGCCGTTTCATTCATTGGTTCAATATTGATGAAGGCGTCATCTTTCCAACGGATTCGAATCATTCCATCTTTTCTTATCTTGATTTTCACCGAAGTGTTATTCGGTTGAAAGGTTTTAATTTTCTTCCTCACCATGTCGGCGTCTTCCAAGTAATACATGTCACTGCGGTATTCCCAAGGTAACATATCGCCGAATTTAACAGCTCCCAGCAGGGTTTTGCCAGCGATGTAATACAGAACGTCGTTCTTGATGAAGAATTGGTGAATTTCTTTCAGACCTTCCAGAAGTAGGTCCATGCAACAGGTCGGTACTAACTGTCTGACAAATCCAAATTCCATCCGTTCACATTTCATATCGACATCTTGACACGAGAATTTGTGTAGTACACCGTCAGGTGCCAGTATTCGATTCAGTTGCCATTTCTTGGCTAAACTCACCCAAGACTGTTTCTCAGCAATTCTGGTTTCGTTGACGAAATACATTGCATCTGGGCAGTTCATGACGAGAAACGACTTTCGGTTCAAGGTCATGAAAAAGTCGGTAAAAGTCATCCCGCTGGGAATTTCTTCGTCGAAATCAAGAACGTAGAAAACGGAAGTCTTCATAACGAAAGGTCCAGTCAGGTAGTCGCAATAAAGACATTCGTTGAAGGACGCTCGATAACCTTTTTCGTATTGCAATTGGTAATGGTTCCATTGCATCTGGTAGCATCCGATTTGCCAATGTCCAGTCGCGTTTTTGAAGGATCCGCCAACAACTTTGACCATAGGGTCTGAACTGAGAATGGCGATCTGCCTTTCCAACCTGGTGTACGGCGACATCATGGTGATATCTCGACTCAAAAGAAGGTAAGGAGTCGACACCAATATCACCAACTCGTTCAGGATTTTCCCCATCGTGGCGTTGGAAGTCACGCGCACAAACAAAACGTGTTCAAAGCTGTCCACTTTGCACGAATCATCCGGTGCACCAATGATCACTGGAATGTTAGGATTTTTCTTATATATTTCCTTTAACAACCACTGAAGATTGCTTCTGCAATGGACGCTTGCAGTGTTCGGAACCAGGAGAATGGTCAATAGTTTTTCCAGCGGAGTTTCGTTTACGCAGTTCTCGTCTTTGACCCAAAGTCCACGGTCTTCGGAATGAATACGCAGATATTTTTCGTGACATACTTGCGGATGATAATCGTTATTCAATTTTTTCGATGGGTGATTCTGTGCAGCGAAGAGACGTATCACCCTGAGTAATTTCTGTTGACAAAGTCTGGCCCATGCTTGATGTTGACCATAGACGCGAAGATCGCCAACCGCACTTTGCAGCCTTCCAACAATGAAATGTCTTTCATGTTCGTAAATAGGACACACTGAATTGAAGTGTTCTCGTATCATGAATGACACTGGCTGACTGAGAAACCATCCAATGACAAGACCGAATAGAAACAGAAGGACGACGGTTCGTGTCTTATATCGTCTCATGTCAACCAAATGTTAACGAGAAGAAAGACACTTTCTTTTGAAGAAACTTCAACTTTACAATAATTACTGAAGCTAAAATAAGTTTCACTGTTAAGCTTCCATTATAGCCTCGTCAACAATATAGGCGTATATCATAATATCGCTTATTTTTAGCCTTCGAACGCACGTTTATTTAAATTTTAATTTATTTTAGTTACAATATATCCATTTGTATATATTATTTCACATAACTTATATTAATTATATTTTAGAATCAAAATAAACTAAATTTACATGTCGGTGTAATAAATCATTCGGAAAATAATGCTGGCATTCAAATCTTATACATTAATCGCTCATCTTGTTAGTCGAACGTTTAAATAGTCTTCATTAAAAATGGTAACGGCTCATATCAGAAAAATGGGAACCATTCACGAAGATTATAATTAAAAAATCGTTTGAAAAATTTGATAAAAAGATATACAAGCATGTTTTATGGAATTGCTAATTTCTGGTTAGAGTGTTTTGTTTAAGTTACAATGTTAAGAGTACATGGTTTATTTTTTTTTGTCTTTTAGATGAATTTTTTTTTTCAATTGTTGTCTGTTTAAAATTGTTTTATATAACTTCAATGTTATTTTTCGATTCTTTGGATCGTTTCATGGTAAAATAAAATAAAATAAATAATAAGAAAATGTTGGTTATATTAACATTTATCAACGTTGTAGGCCTATACAAAATATAACTACATTTTAAATATCTTCTTTGAAAGGTTGCATGGTTAGTCAAAATCATCCCTCAATGAGCTGAATTCTCATTAGCAAAGTTCCTTTCCGGTTTCATATAAGGTTCTACATCCTTATATGAAACCGGAAATACAACGATAAAAATCTCTGATATAATGATGTGATCATTTTGTAAGGCTGCACATTCAACATAAATAAAACTTAAGTACTATCATTTATTTTTCATTCCAATGTGAAGTGTTATTTTGTGACAAATTTAGTTATTCACGTTACATTTGTACAAATAATTTGTTTTACGCGATCTCGATTTTTCACAAACTCGATTTTACACGTTGTTATTTAAGATAAATCGCCTCACGTGTACGTTCACGTAATTGGTGATTTATCATAAATCGGAGTTTTCTAAATATTTTTAAAAATTATGTTGAATATAATATGATAAAATTGTATTATCTGCGAATAAAAAAATACATGTTTACCAATTCGTATTTTATAAAATGTACACAATATTTGCTATAAATGAGAACCAAGTGATTTTCTAATGGCTAGCCATTACCAATATTTACAAATCTTGGCACATAACGTTGCACGCATTGAAAATCAATAAAAAAACAAACAAAAATAATTCCCCAAAACCACGCCCTTTCTTAATGTGGAAATCCGCTTTTTTATGCGAATTTTTTTCTCGGAATTCGCGCAAACTTCGCGTAAATACATTTCAAGTGTAATATATTTTAATTGACAATATATATCTTAATTTCATGAAATAACCCATGTTCATACGTTAACGGTAACATATAATTTTATACGTACTATACCGGTACTTGTTCAAGTTCAACTACTAATAAATACTTTTACAAAATCTTATGCGTTAGCTGCCCATCTGTTTTCAACTATCTAATAAACTATTCTGAACTGGGATTTATATCCAGGATCTCCACTTTTAGATTTTCGATATAATAAAATCAAAACAATTATTAACATGTCAAGTGATACCTTAAATGGTCACTAGTGTCCCAAACTAGATAGGCAGCTAACCAATAAGTACTGAAAAAATCATATAAACTTCAAAACGAACGTTTTTCTTGTAATTTTACTCCCGTATGAAATTACGCCATAAAAAACCAGACACACGATGTACTTACAATACATTTCCATACCCTTGCACGACGCACATATGGCGAACATATGGCGAGTTCAATTCAATGGGTAACTTAATGACAGTGGTCAGTCGACGTTTCGGTATCCAATTCGCACAGGAAGTGACATAAAAACTAGTGCTTAATAAGCAAGAGCGTTGAGCAGATGCATCGATAGATATTTCTCAACTGCTTTGTTAAAAATCTTCGCCACACATCAGGTTTAAATTTGGGAAAATAAATTGGCAACGAGCCACCACTTTTTTTTTCGGGGTTGATATTTTTCTTCAACCCTCAAATAACTTGGCTTCACTTTACACTAACAACAAGTTGTTGATTGTTTTTTTATTTACAGTATAGAATTACACGAGTAAAATGGCCCGTAATCGGACAGTAAATTGATTTTCTCTTGATTATTAATTTTCACTAATAATCGAAGGGCCTGGTTTAAAAAGGTGTGTTAAGTAACATTTTTGTCAAAAATGACCTAGAAGCATTTTCGAATGTGTTGGATACAATTCTTCTTTTCTGACACATAATTTTGAGCAAAACAACAAGTTCAAAGATATTAGTGTGAAGTACCCCATAGAGAGCAAGGTAACTTGAAATTTTTAAACGTGTTTACCTCGAAATTGCAAAAATGTTACACCCTTGTAAAATGATACACCCCCACTTGATACACTTTAATTGTAAAGATAACCAATATTTGTTCTTAGATGTCATATGCATGTAGAAAATTCACGTATAATATACAATATAAGAGAACACATAAGTAGATGTTATTAAGTATGGTGTATATATAGATAGTTACTGTACGTATATCTAAACATGATACACACAGTTGTGTTTTATGTGTGTTGTAATTATGTGTAGTATGTGACACGTGTTAGAGATGAACATATTTTAATGAAACGTGTTGTATAAAATCAAATCATATGTTGTAGCATTGAACCTGAAGCAATAATCTTGTTTCATCGTAAACTGATTTTAGGCAACAAGCCAAATGAAAAACAAGCTCGCGTTAACAAACTCCACGTGTAGTTAATGTGAATGTTCAAGATTTTGTTAAACATTAAAATAAAATGTTAATATATAAATAATAATAAATCAAAATTTTGCGTTAATTGAAAGAAACAAAAAACAATTACGTTAATTTATAAATTTTGCCTATTTTTATACCTGTTAATAAATTTCAATTATCGTGGTGAAAATATACTTGTTTACTGTATATATAATTTTTAATCCATTAATATTCCTATGTGATATAAAGTACTGTGTTATTTAGAAAATAAACGTGTGATTCATTTTCATAATAATAAGTCATACACATTGGTTCACGCGTTGGGATTACTGTACATCCTGGCTTTCGTTTCCGTTTAATTCAGCTACAAGTAAATAAATCAGATTCATACAAAATAAAGAATGTAAGAAAATAATTCATCTGCTAAGATATAAACAAGTACATTAAAAATCCTTTTTAAGGATACTCTTTATATACTGGCATGCAGCTTCAGCCATTTTGATTTTTAATTAACATCATATAGGCAATGACACTAAGAATCCATAGACACCTCATTTATCTAAATCCATCGAGACGTGTTGCTTTTGTATGCACGATCTTTATATATTGGCATATAGTGTCCGCCATTATGGATTTTTATTGATGCCATATAGCCAGTGTCAATCGTGAGAAAAAGGCGGATCCGATGATATTTCAATCATCGAAATCCATCGAGCCATTTAGCCTGTAAGAGGGTCTAAAGAATTATGCATATATGGCATGTAGCGTCCGTTATATTGGTTTTTCATTGATGTCATTAGCCATTGTTATTCGTTAAAGTAAGACGAATCCATCGAGTAGTTTGTGTTTTTATATGTAGTAACTCACAACTCACTCACAAGTGAAGCTAATATAAAGATATAAACATGTTCGATATAAAACTATAGTATGTCATAAATAGTGTGCTAGACATGACAGTACTAAATAATGAGAAATATTTATATTTCTAAAAAAAAAAATTGAATTAAGCGCAAAAAGTCTTATTCGGGGAGATTCCGAAAATTCTGGATTTTGGTCAATCTTCTATATTGTACAGAGTGAGCCACGTAATTGTTTCACGGCCAATATCGCGAGAACCATTGGTGGAATGAAAACGGTGATTGAATTATCATAAAGGTATATCGATCGACCATAGGCGATCCATTGCAGTTACCGGAAATGACTTTAGATGCCATTTTTTATGATAATCCAGTCATTAACTTTTTAAATGACTGGATTGAGTTTTAAACATCATTACCATAAATTTGACAACCTCAGCCTCACTCGTGATTAGTAACATCGGTCCAACGCTTATTGTCATCATCAAATTCCTTCTTGAGCTTTTTCTTCTTACCTCTCAATATCCTAAATCTTGGAAAGTTGCTAGCATCTTCGCTAAATTTAAAGATGGTCAACAAGAACCCCACACTTCTTTTCGTTCGATTGCCACATTACTCTTCTTTTCTAAATTGGCGGACAATTAATTTATTTTGTTAAAAATGTTTTAATTAATTTTTAAATTTTTTTTTATATCGGTGTGAGGTCTGCTGTTTACAGAACTACTAGTTAAAAATGTAATACTGTAGTTGGATTATTTGAAAAATAAAATCTAAGTTCACTTCCTGTAACTGAATTCCCATACCTTATAATAATAGGACAATCACCGTTTTAATACCACCAATTGTTCTCGCGATATTAACATTAAAATAGTTACTTAATTCCTCACCTCACCCTGTATAGTTTTTTAAAGCTGTGTGTAAATGCTCTTCGTAACAGATTAATAATTTAAATATACCAATTATACTTAAACAGATTAACTTGTATTTAGCGCCCGTCATTGATTACAAACTATCAGCTACATATGGTAAACGCGCGTTTACACGATGATAGTTTTGATGACAGTGCTGTCGACAACCATCTTCGTGTAAATTAGGCTTCATATACAGCAATATCTAAAATATTGTTGGAATATGTTTTAATTGTAAAAAACGTTCAAAATTAAATATCAAAGTTGACATTAGACATCATTTACACGAAAATAACTGGCGACCAAAGACCCTCAATAGAAAGACTTACTTCGGCGCTTCGTTTGCACATATGTATGTCACTGGGAAATGTCAGATAGCGCTAAGGTAGGTACTTGCAGTTTAACGAAGGCACCGACTGGCCTTACAGCTATGTCATTTGGCCCTCAGGCTTTATTGAAAATCAGAAATACAGAAACGATCATGAGATGAGGATGATAAACATAAACCAGGGTTTTATGATGCAGGAGGAAACGAGAGTCCCCCGAGAAAACCTGCTCCCGCGGTGTCAGACCCTAAACGAACCCACACGGCACGAGTGGGAGGCGAACTCACCAACTGGAGTACCATAGGTGGATGCCACTGGGCCACCGTGGGGTCTGATGGCGGCGCTCATGTACCTTGTTTCTGTTGTAGTTTCGGTTCTGTACTTAAGCGTTCTAATTGGCTAGTTGTAATTTATATTAAAACTATAAAACTGTCAATTAGACAGCATGTTTTTCTTCACGTTTATTAAAAGTGAACTTTCTAGTAACATAATGGTTGTTTTGGGTTGCTTGTGAGCGTTGAACGTTAATCAACTTAACAGACATTCCCTAAATTAATTACACACATACAGTGTAGTGTATACTGTATTATACTTTATAGTTATACAATTGATTTCATGAAAAGTTTTGAAATTAAACAATTTGAGCCAAATTCGCTTTGTTAAGCAGAACTTGACATGCAAACGTGCTTATCTCACTGAGATCTGCTTGATTTCATGAAAAGTTTTGAAATTAAACAATT